>JARGYV010084707.1:0-14186 GCA_029532675.1 Ornithodoros moubata
TCCACCCTGGAAACGGACCACTTCTATGAAGTCTTCTACGCCTAAAAGAGGATTAAGAAATTTTTCAAGCCACATGAAGAAGCACAAATAATTTTGTCACGTGGCTTTCGCTGCAAAAGACAGAGGGAGACACACATTGATGAACCTAAGTTGGGCCTTGACTTTGGATGGCTTTTCAACCCTGCGTATTTTGCTCTACATTTGTACATGACACACGACAGATTCCTTGATGGAATCTCGAATTGAGCTGTTACCTTCCTGGAGGAGTCTTTCGTCTCTGTCATAGTACCAGAAGGTGTCTTGCTCTCTTCCTATGTATCTTAAGGTCCTTAAGGACTTGGTAATTTCGAACAGCTTGTCATCGTCGCTAATCGTTACCAGTGCCGGAAGCCGCATTTGGATTAGGGTTTCCAGATCTTTGAAATACTGCACGACAACGATCAAAGTTGCTCCATGTTTGTCTGAAAGAATGACTGAACAAGTGATTGACAAAGGTTAACCGCTGCTCGCCTCTGGAGAATCGCCGAACATCACGGCGTGGACACTCTGGAACACGTTGTCCATATTCCTCTTCACAGGATGCATCATCATGGCAAGGGACGTCCTCAGCAAGAATGTTGCCAGATCACGTTTGCCCTCATCTTGAAACAGGCGCCCACAGCCGAATATAAGAAATTTTGGTTGCACACAACTGTATAAAACATGATGATTAAGACACACCAAAGGTAACGGCATTAAATGCCTAATCACCGTGCGGTCTCGATGGGAGGAGGATTTAACAACACCATGGACTTGATCTTCAGGTGTGACGCCATGAGATCAAGACCCGCGTAACATCCGCTGCTGTGGCTCACTAGCATGTCAAGTCTGTTGGTCATGTGTAAGGCAAGTGAGAAGAATCCTCATCGTCTGTTTCTCTACTTACTGCTTGACTTTGAAGTTGTTTAGGAAGTCCAAGACCAGCTGCGTCTTCTCTTCTTTACTGTGCCACCAGCAATTGGTCTTTCGGCTAAAGGACATGTCTACAATGGAAAGCTAGGAGTAAGATACCTCTGGCCGACGACCAAGTGCCACAATCAATGTGCAGCGATACATCTCATTCGTTGGTGATGAAAACCAAAAATGGATAAAAACCAACCTGGCCAATTAAGAGCGATGCTGTCGATGTTGTTTTGTGCGAGGAAGGGAATCGTATAAGAGTAGTCTTTGTATGTGCCCGGGGCTCCCGTTAAGAACAGGACCAAAGGCCTTTCAGAACTGTCTCCATTTTCCTTGCGATCTTGTGCAGTATACACGTACTTGATTGGAACGTCTAGACCGTTGGTAGGAGCGTCTCGGTAACCGTGTCTGCTGCCTCGCCATTTCTGCAAAAGCAATGCCATCATAAAATGAAAAACAATGTAGTCCCTCAAAGCTCCAGCTCCCATCCCTCAAAGCTCCAGCTCCCATGCCTACTAGAGTGATGACCTTCTACACTGAAACTAAAGAGACGTCACCTCGGTCCCCATCAACGGCAGCTAAGAGTTTTTTCAGGGTTTTCCCCAAACGGGTAGCCCATGACACACTATGTCCACTTCGCTCGCCTGAGTAAGGGTGATAGATCGCTAATAGTGGACACAATCAGTCTCCATCATCGGCGTGAGCAGACGACGTAGTCAACGTAACGCCTTGTGCGCCATAGCAATAGCCGCTGTCGTCCGGCAACTTATTTATTTCTATCATTCCATTCTCTTGTGTGTGTTCTATTGCAGAGGAGCTGTCAATATGTCAAACGCTCCTTCCAAGAGGTACCTCTGGGGAAGGGCACTTACGTTATAAAGGTCTTTGCAGGTGTTCACGACAAGAGACCTCTCAGCGAAGGGCATATGGATAGTATGGGGGTGACGGTGCCCCAGTCGTTGAAAGACCTGCCCGCAAAACAATGTCCTCCGATTTTCTTTCCCCGTACTGGTGACTTGACCCAACAGAGATTTTCGACCGCAGAACATCCACAGCACAGGGGCTGCAGAATTGACGTCACGCCATTGATATGTGCCTCATCTGTTGCAGAATTGTCTGTCGGCGTCTTAACCAGTGACCGCCCACAGGTAGAGTCGATTCTGAGTCCTCAAATACGCCACGTACTTACATACGCGAATTGTTCGCAAGAGCATCCCGCTGTCTCGGAAAGTCTCGATCATTACCGATTCATGCAATGCCAGTGCTTCTGGTGGCCTCACTTGTGCATAGCCATAAATTTAGGTTCGCCGTTTCAAAATGCGATGGCTCACGTACTGGAAAATCAAAAAATATATTTGCACGCATATATACATGTATGAGAACTACGCACTGAAAACTAAACATAAATTCCTACCAATCATTATGTCATGAGTTCATCCACGTACGTGACTTTGCACTGACCTTCATGTAGAGCTGGGAACCCTGGACCTGTTTACAGGTCCTGGGACTTCGGAACTTTTTCAAGGAATTTCGGAATCCCGGGATGAGATCGGCATTTTTCCTGCTGCATAATACATATTGTCACTTTCCAGGTTGGGACATTTCGGGGTATCAACCATGGCGATTGCGCATGGGATTACATATAAACTGCGAGTAGCGTCTATCGTGTCTTCTTGGCGGGGCTCTGCTCGTGGACCCTATTGTTATTAACCATTAATTATTCCACTGTACGTAATCGTTGCTTTCTAGAAATTGACATTCAGTGTAGCATTCACTTTTCTGTTTTACTCACCTCTGGTCACAAGTAGCAAGTGTCTAGGGCTTGTAAATAATACTAACGGAAAACATCGGGATGGGAAAAACGGGATTCGTTGGAAGTTTTCCATTTGGCAACTTGAGAAAGGGAGACCGGGGAGGGCTGCATTGACTACCGACAAGATAGCAAACGTTGTAATTAATATTAACGTATAAAATATGCATAATTAATATATAACATTCCTGGATGCTTCAGCTCCAAAATCTTGCAAGGATTCATTAGAAAAAGAATGAAAAAAAAAAAAAAAAACCCTGAAATCCAGGGATTTTGGGACATGATAAGGAGGAAAAATCACGGGATTCTAGATCTCGGTCCCGGAGTCCGAATCTGCATTCAGGCGCATGTCGATGACCCAGATCTTTGTGAGGGACTTGAGATGGTTGGAATCCAGCTTCATGTCTTTGTACCTCAAACTATGCAGGGCCCACATGCAAGGTTTCCCGCTGTCTGAAGTAGTTGCGCCAAAAATGCATTGTAGCCTAGTAAACTTACATTTTTCTACTTGTTGTAGTGCACAACAAGTGCACGGTACCACCGTCGCCGATAACCACTATGAGCCGTCACGGGTGTGTGACGTCTTCCTCATTCTTCCTATCATTGCAGCGGAGGCGTAGCCCTTAAAAACTCGTACATACTGTGCAGTAAATTGATACGGTAACGAAATGCGTCATCTATTAAAAGCATTTCGTCTCGAATAATTTCAATCTCAACGAGCTGCACCTGCATGCAATTTCTGAAATATGCCGTAAAGCTGGAACCGAAACTATACGCTGGTCGGTGGCGTGGTCGAACGGGCATTTTCGGAAACTAGCATGCGCCTGCGTTTGAGAGTTTCCGCGCTTCATAAAAATCATTTTGGCGGTTACTTCAGTCGTATTAACTTGCATGTTTTATCAGTTTTATTATACACGAGGTGACATTTCCGTGAATTCTAACAAACATGCTGGTCTACGACAGACAGTTTAGGTAAGCCTTAGATTTTTGTTTTTCTTGATACGAGGAACAACATGCGTCTGTTTTAAGTAGTGTACGCGGTGCTTTGACTCAGTTATATGGGTTGAACAGCTTATCCCCACGTATTATCCGCTGTAGTCACGTTTTCTGAAGTATCCGAGGTTTGGAGTGTACATTTATAGGCGAAAGTATATTTTGTCTCAGTCTCTAGACATGATCGCGCACCATATCAAAGGCTCGATTGTCAGAAGAAGTGCCAGGTTTGTAGGTTATGCATCATCGACTGCACTGATTCAGAACTGTATTAATTTGAATCCCGCCACCGGGGCCGTCATTTGCGTTTCCAAATTAAAAAGCTGTCAGTAATGTAATGTAGCGCAATGTCAAGGGCAGGGGCCCCTGCAATCTGCACATTCGTTGATACAGTGCTCGAGTGAGTCAGTTGGTCAAAGATGCGCTCTGGAATTTGTCTCGCGTATGAACGAATGAAACTGGTCATGGCCCGGACGTTTCCAATGTGCTGCCACGTTATATTTAGCCTCCAGTGAAAGCCGTACTCATTGCACATATTGAGGGACGTTTACTTGGAACTGCTCTCCCAAGAACCAAGGGTCCAACTGTCGTGGCCACCTCTTTTGGGGGTATTAGGGCTGCAGGAATTATGACTAGTGACTCCATCATTTTCGGCTTACGTCCCGAGGCTGTAGCCTTTGCCTGGGTGTGGGGTTTAGTAGGTCTCATACGTAGTCATAAGTTGCCGTGTTCATAAGCTCTGTATTGTCCAAGCAGACCCGAGCTTTGACTGAAAACACAACTTCATTACCACACCCCGATGTAGATGACTACAGAGAAGGACCACTAGCTTTCTCGACTCGTATATGTACACAACGTTCCAATTCGTTCAAAAAAAGTTTCAGCGCTTGTTACGTTTGAGGTTCCCGATGAACTACCGGCACTGAGCTTGCTGTCGTTTCAGACACGATAGCCCTCAAATGATGCACGGGAATGGGCCCATGACCTCATCGCCGGCAGTTGAAGCGCCGAGGAAACAGACGACTCCGGTTTACCACGCTAAATATGCGGTAAGTCTCGACTGGATGTACGAATGCTATGAAGCCGCTTCTCCCTCATTATTGCGAGTGATACACTATGCGATCGCTGATCTGCGAACATGTTTACCTAGCTTTTGTAAAGCGCGCTGTTAATTTTTCTCTGGCCGTGGTGGCTCCCTCCGGTGGGAATTTCAGGCGCAGCGGAGCATGGAGCAGACGACTGTCAAACGATCGATCGCGTTTCTCTGCTTAGGGCACATTGTCCACCCTACATACTACCTAACGTCCCCTAAGACCCTGCAGCCTTTTAAATGCAGCTGATCACCACTTTCAAGTTCACCTAAATGATGGCTTTGGGTGTTGTGCAGTGCCGGGTATTTGCAGTCGGTCTTCTGCTATAATGCTCGGTGAGTGACTATCCTCCGTGTAAACTTCGTTTTGCGAGGACCTTCTTGTGCCTTGTTCGTTGTCAAGATCGACTATTTTTTTATCGTTTACCTCAATTTTATGCGTCAACATCTCCCATTTCGATATCCCAGTCGCTGTTTCAGTGACGCAAAATGAAGAATTGGTTGCGCTTCCGGGTAACAACAGGCTGCAGTGTTTCGAGAGAAAGGCACTGTCTGTGGCTTGAAAAAACAATGTCTTGCGGTGCTCGTTTCTGTCTTTGCCCCCCTAAGCTTGCAATCTTCCAACTGGTCCCTTCGTCATGTTGAACGATGAATTACAGCATACCGTGCACTGCGATAGCACTTTCGCCTACATCGTTAAAATAGTTCAGCGTAGCACTGTCTTTAAATTGACACAATTTATTTCAGTATTTGAAGCAGCCTGCCCTTTTCCGTCAGCGTTCATTGATTGAGTCACGTTTACAGACCAGCCGCACTTAATTATGCGCCGGGTGTTGTCACCAAGCGCTCCTGTAATGAGATAGCCAGATACCGTTATAGCCCTTTGTAGGTGCGACATGGACGGAGGCCCTTGAAACATGCGTTCAACCACGCGCTCATATAGTAGTTTAAAACCTCCACCAAGAAAATCTTGAGCATACACACATTTTTACAGTTCATTCCTTTTATAGTCCTGCTTATACAAGCTTAAAATGCATTACCAAATTTGGCTATTGATTCTGTTTATTGTAAGAAATTGAGTATCAAAGCACAAAAATTGGGGCTGATTCTGTCAGGAATGAAGAGGATGCATCTCAACAAAGGTTTGCTGCTTGTACACTGCTACTAACTCTTGGAAATAACTTAAAGAAGCTTTTACAATGCACAGTTATGACGAAGAAAGTTTACTTAAAAGAAAAAGAAGGCAATTAATGGTGGTAAGGCTGTCAAATAATGACGTCACCTGTACTACATAGGGAATCCTAACTAGGACTATTGCCACAAAAAAGCCGTTAATGTCTTCCGTTTGCTGTTGGTGACATTTTCAAAACACTGCCCAGATGCCGCCGAATATCACAAATACTAACCACAGTGATAATAATAATCTTGCTGATAATCACAGCAGTAGTAATCTCCACATACTTGCACATATGCACGTAAAATTATTTACGAATATGAGATGTGAAGAGCTCAACGAGATCTTGTTTATCTCGCTAAACCACTTTCAGGTGGGCACATCTGCAAAACCTAGCCTTTCTGCCTGCTCTCCGGCCGGTTGGAGCGCCCAGCGCGGCTGTCACTCCGAGCAGATACCCAGTCGCCGTGCCGCCTTCCGCCGCCCGATCCAGGTTTGGGGTTCGCCGTCGCTCAACTTGTCGTTCCCTCCTGGCGGCGTCCGCGGTGGACCTGCCCATGGCCCCATGGGGGACCCTCGCAAATGTTCCCTGAACAAATTACGCGGGGACACGCTCTGGTCCCTGAGCTACGGACTCCCCGCAACCCTCCCCGGCTTGCAGCCAGCCCACGGCGGCAGCACCAACCTCCTCAGCGGAAGCTGGGTCTTCTACGGGGGACTCGGTCAGGGCACGCCCACGTCGCTGCTCAATCCCCAGAAGGCCGTGCTTACGGTGGATGCGGCCACCACGCAGGTCTGTTGGTACACCATGTATTCGGGCTTTCTGCGAGGTTGGCTTATTTCCAAGACACCCTGCATTCATATTCTATGATTTGCAACTATATACAACACAGCCTCGTTGAAATGAAATCATTTAGACTTTACCCTACCTTAGCTACAGGTGCACATTTGAGCAGTTTTGGGTTTTGGATGCTGCAAGAATGTGGCCTCGGGCTTTTTTTTTCCTTTGTAGATCCTAACCGGCAACAAAGCAGCTTGCTCTCTATTGAAAGTGATGAGTACTCAACTGAGCAATAAGCAGCTGTGCAAATTTCTAGTCATGAAAAAAGGACAGTACGCCCTCACCGAACCCGACGTCACCGCTTCGGGAGAAGTTGTGGTCATTGCGGGCAAAGTGGTATGTAACTTCCTCTTTTACTTGCTCCCCCCACAATATTCGACATACTTCGTATTCCATCTTGCTCACTGTGTCATCATTTCCCCATAGATGGACCTCATCGATAATGATGGGGAAGTCGTTCCCGTGTCTGTGTGGATGAGACGGTTGGGACCCGATTCTGAACCTCGCTGCTTGGTTGTCATGGAACCAGTGCAGAGGACTACGGCTACTGTCGTATTCGACATGGACAAAGTGAGCTCAAGTTATGTCTAATTTGCTTATGGGGCAAGCTTAATTGAATCTTTCCTTTCTCTTGCTAGAATTGAATTATAAGACAGATCAAAGGGAAGGCTCTATTTTTTTTTATTGCCTATAGCTTTGCAACCACTTTGATTTGTTTAAAGTATCGATAGAATGCAAGTGTAACGAAATAAAGAATAAACTGCTTTGTGTATGTTACTTTGCGGAAGACAAGAGTAAGTTTTAAGAAAACTGTTGCAGGGCAAAATCACAGCAGCAGACAGAAACCTTGCCCTTCTGTGCGGCTACTCGGACGGTTCCGACCTGGAAGGTATGAGCATCACAGAGCTGATTCCAGCGCTTCAGTTGCCCACAAATGATGGGGTACCAAAGGTAAATTCCAGTTGGGGGAAAGATGTCAGTTCTTCTTCAAGATGTCTTCAATATTTGGTGCCCAGCAGACGGCAAGAAAGCAACAAGCAACTGGACGGACGCGGGATGGCGGCAGTTTCCCCCTGAGCATTCTCATCGATCCCCTTTCTGATGGCGTAGTCGACAGCCCTCGTTTCTACAGGGGCGTAGTCTGGGTGTTTGCAAACATCAGCGGAATGATCACGATCCTTCCGGACGGCACCATACATTCGTGCAACTCCAACTTCTCTCTCATGCTTTTTGGCTACACTCAGTCACAGCTGCAGGGGAAGGTAAGCAAACGGCACGGGTTGTCATTCTGTCCTATTTGTCCGCCTGTCCATAACATGCTTCCTCACAATGTTAGGAAAAGGGGCTCGTAAAGTAGTGTGGCTCTTTCCTGGCTACGTTTTACCATCACCACTGGGCATTTCAACACTTAGTGTAATGCACGGCGGTCGCCTGTTTTAGGTGTCATTTATATTCTATCATACATGAACTTGTTTGTTTGTCTCTGCATCCTTGGTCTAAGTGCTCAATTTGAGCATCTTTACAGAACCTGGTGAGATACTGCCAACAGCACTCCAAACCAAGCAGGATTCAATTCAATTCAATTCAATTTTTATTTTCATGGGCACCATAGAAAATAAAAATTGAATTGAATTGAATCCTGCTTGGTTTGCGTGGTTTGGAGTGCTGTTGGCAGTATCTCACCAGGTTCTGTAAAGATGCTCAAATTGAGCACTTAGACCAAGGTTGGAGACCATAGACATTCTATTAACTTCAGAACAGCAGAACCCAATTGGTGCCCGTGCAGCCGGCCCATCACGTTACACTTCTTTGACTTTTTAATGTGCAGAACATCACGGCATTGATTCCGTCATTCTATGACGACTTCGAGTATCTGGATACAGACTCTGTCCCGCTGCCTCCACTGGACGACGACGAAGAAGACTCGCGTGCAGCACCAGGCGACCGGCCAGAATCCGATTCTATTTCTGAGCTGTGCAGGTATTTAAGTCCTAAAATTTCCAATCAACAGTCAACGTCAACCTGTAGTCGATTCCATCAGAGGCCTAGTCTCTAAAAGCTTGAAGGATGTTGCTCCTTCCAGACCGTTAAATCCTACAGGAAAGGGCTGTCGCACGCAAAACATAGTGCGTGTGTCGTCTGCATCGCTAGAAGAAATGGAGCGCTGCCTACAAGGCCTCGCCCTAAGTGCCTCAGTAACATCCGTGAAACACCACGTCTCTGGGACGTTTCAACGGTCGACTTCGGCGGCGGATCCTCTGGCACCCCTGCTGGGTCCCTCTGGTGAGTGCCCGGGCGATGTCAACGGCAACATCGATAAGGTTTCTACGGATGGCCGAGACAACGACAGATCTCGGTCTAGCATGAAGGTTAATAGAATTCTCTTCTCATCTTTGCCATGGGTTGCTTGTAGAAGCATCGATCACACAGTTACGTTTGCAGTGTTCTCTAAGTGCGGATCACATCGAAATGAGGATAGCTCGTGGTGAGGGCGACGTGTCTGGCGGAGAATCTGCAAAATGCAGCCCCCTGCGACAGCGTAAGCGGTCGGCCGAAGCGACCTGCTCTTCTGGGACTCTGCTGAAAGATTTGGAGGAAGAGGACGAAGAGGATGACAATGAACTTATAATTTCCTCAGGTACCTAAGTTTGTCTCCACGAGGCTCTCTTCAAAATTTATGCTTTTTCAGAGGCAGCAAAATTGCCAACGTCCGAAAGCTTCCATTCTACTTCGACGGTCACGTCCAGCACTGTTCTCAGTACAGAAGAAAACACTCGGAAATCTGTGGTAGAAGAAAAAGGAAAGGACGAGACGTGCGGCACATCCAGGCCGGGCTTGAAGGCTTTTCGAAGCACGGACTCTCTCCTGAGTATCTCTGAAGGGTCCTACTCTGGCCTGGGGAGGCACAAAGATGGCACAGACATCGGTATGCATTGACAAGTCATTACAAATATATATGTCAATAACAGTACTTCCTTTGTTTCTGCAGCGATTCTTTACCAAATCCGTCGGGTGGAACTGGAGGAAGGTTCCAGCATTTACTGCCTGTGGGTGTCACGAGACATGGAGTTGGATGGGGCTGCACCTCATTATCCTGCGCCAGCTTCTCCGCTGCGATCGCTCACGTTGGGCTCGACGACGTCGTATCTCGAGTCGTCCCACACAACAACAGATATTGTGAGCCTATCCTCTGAGAAACCACATTTTTATACCAACTAAATTTGTGAAAACACTGGCTGCTTTGCACGCTATGGACAACACACTCTGCAAGATACTGTCATCAGCAAATTTGTAAATTCTTTCTCTCTGACTTGAATTGTTTGATCATAACAATTTTTTCTGTCCCGAAGAGTGACCTGGAAAGCTTCAAGTCGCCCAAACCGGGAGATGAATCGCTGGAGCCCCAGGAGTCAGAATATACGAGCGGCATCTACTCCGAGCACTACACGACTCTGCAGCAGATCGGGAAGGGCGCCTACGGCTGCGTCAAGATGGCCTACCGCAACACGGACCGCCTTCTGGTGATAACGAAATTCATTCGCAAGTCTAAAGTATACGAGGAGAGCTGGGTGACCGACAGTCTCATCGGCCGTGTGGTCCCCCTGGAAGTGAGCCTCCTGACTACGCTCTCGCACCCCAACGTAGTCCACGTGTTGGACGTCTTTGAGAACGCAAACTACTTCCAAATGGTGATGGAGAAGCATGGTTCGGGGATGGACCTCTTCGAGTTCATCGACCGGTCGCCGCGGCTGGACGAGCCCCTGGCCTCTTACATATTTCGACAGGTGAGCATAGTGGCGTCTGAGAAGTACTATCGGGGCAGGTTGGGGAATACGTCGGAACTTCCCACTTGCTTTCTTTCTTTGAAATTATGCATGACATGTCATGCTGACCTTTGTAGGTATCCTGCACAAAACATTTGCAATGCCGGACACCTGCAGCAAAATGTGTCGCTGTATTGTGTGCAGGTGGTCAGTGCGCTGGCATACCTGCATGGCCTACGCATCCTGCATCGAGACATCAAAGACGAAAACATCATCCTCGACGAGCGCTTCCGCGTGAAGCTCATAGACTTTGGTTCGGCAGCATTCATGGCCCCCGACAAGGTGTTCACCACCTTCTGCGGCACCATGGAGTACTGCAGCCCTGAGGTTGGGAACCTTTTTCTTTGTCTCCTTCAGTCTCTGCTTTTGACAAGTGTCCAACGATGCCGCACTTTTGCTGCAGGTACTCCGAGGCGACAAGTACAGTGGACCAGAGCTCGAGATGTGGGCCCTGGGAGTGACATTGTACACGTTGATATTTGGGGAAAATCCATTCTTTGACGTGGAAGAGACAATCAGCGGAGTTCTGAAACCACCATGTGTCGTTTCCACAGGTGCGCGATTTCTCCAACATTCAAACAACCGAGGAATCTTAGGTCTTTCAATTTTAGTGGTATTTATAGGTATTTTAATACACCCAGGTCAGTTTCTTATCGTGTTATGAACCATGTCTGTAGAAATTGTGCCACAAGATAGCTACAAAAGAAAGCAGACTAATTTTATGTCCTGGGTCCACAAATATTTCTGATGACTTTGAGAAAATCTTTTGACTACATTGACAGGGAACACAACTTTTGCAAAACTTTGGTAGGTTCTAAGGTAAAATTTTGTTTTCACAACTTGTGCACAGCTTTGTGGGAACTGATCTCATGGATGCTCCATCGGGACCCAAAGAAACGCTGCACTCTGCCAGAAGCAGAGAACCACCAGTGGACAACTCAGCCAGTCTGCCCCGAAAGCTACAGATTTGAAGATGTTGTCCATGCCAGTAAGTGTCCTCAATTCGTTTGATGCTACGTTGAATGTGCAATTGCGCACCCTCGCTTAACTATCTCCTGCCTCTATCTAGAGAGCTGCACAGATGTCGTCTGCCACATAACGCAAATAACGCAAAGTGTAGCTTGTCATGATTTGAGTGTACGAGTACAGTGGCATACAAGTGTGCATAGTTCTTGAATCCTTGCATAACCCCCAAAATATAACCTAAAAAGGTTTCCCTTTTCACCACCCTTACTGTCACGGCGCCTTCCAAACACAGTCATCAACATCATTGTCCCCTCCATTTTCTCCACAAGGGTGACAAGGTTTTGTGTGGCTGTAAGTGTAGTGTGTCACTTATGCCCGCTGCGAGACGGGATTGGGACGGGAACTGGAAGATTCAAGAACAGAGGACATGGGAGCCCAGAGTGTGTTGGGAGATTTCCTCTTTTAGTCGTACATGGACACGTGTTTGTGCTAGACTATTCATAAGACTGTAGGCGGGTTATCGTAGTAAGAGATTAAACGTGTTTGCTTCATCGGGAACATCGATTGCGACTGTTACATAAACACATGAACAATGTTGCTTTTTAATTGATTCTGACCTTGCACCAACAGGGATTTCGGTATTAATACTCTGCACTGTTTTCAGGTCATCGTGAAGCTGTTGCTTGCTTGTGCACTGCCTCGGCATGTTACCCGTCTTACAAATGTATTTTTACAGCCCCCGAAGAAATCCAGCCCTCGAAGCATTTTCACCAGGACAGCTCCATCTACCTGAGCAGCAGCCTGTACGAGCTGAGCCGACGAGGCCGTAGTCACAGCTGCGGCAGCTCTCAAGCCCACTTGGCCGTTTCCCTCGACAAGCAGCGCAACTCGTCCGAACTCGCCTACGACTCCGAGGACATCTCGGAAGAACTAGACAGTTGCTCTTAAGAAATCATACTCCTGCCATCGTGTGATCTTCCATAATATTTTTTATTTTTTTCCATTTTACACACCTTTGACCTTTGTAGCTTTTTAGAGACTGGAAGCATTTTAAAACTCTTTTACTAGCTTACGAAAGGTTTATTCGTAGCGATAGACTCTAAAATTAATTTTTTTTAAAGTGAGTGGCTTATCCGACAATTTGCATTCTTGGATTGCATACATAGAAACAATGACAATTAAAAAAAAGTTCTCTTGGATGCAACTTCAAACTCTGGTCACATTAACTCTAACTGTAGCACAACCCTCGTAAACACATCTTCTTGACTTTTAAAAACTAAGCCGTAAAACTCTGAATGCGCATCCCTGTGACACCCGGTGTACATATCTTGCAGAGACAGAAACTTCGGCTCAAATTACAGCGTTTCTGTCTTTTTTCTCTAAGTCTGAGCTTGTTTTAGAGTGGAGCTATTTTAAAAAGATGAGAGAGATTGTGTACATAGCGCAACTGTGTGAAAATAAAGTTTTAGTAAATACAAAAAATTATGTTGTCAAAGTGTGTGTACTGAGAGCTATTAATTTTTATTCTGTCAAGTGCAGGAAGGAACACTGGAATGAGACCATACTTTGCATTGTGTATTTTTGCTTTAACCTACATGTACCATCTTATTCCAAAAGCTCTCGTCAGGATCGGCCTGCACGATCGTGTATTCTTCGACCCAGGAGTCTGTTTCACTCCAGCAGCTCCGCTTACAGGTGTACACCAGCACAGTCCCAAATTCAACCGGGGGGCCTAGGTCAGGTGGTGGAAGTATCATGTATTTGGCACACCAATCTTAAACATTACCTTGAAGTGAAACTCCATCAAGTTGCAGGTGCCTGATGAGTGCAGGCATGACCTGCAGTTCAAAACAAAGGTTAGCTCCACACCTTGTGCAGGTGGAAACCTTCAGAGCCTTCTGGGGCAACTTGCTCATCAACAGAGGTTCGCCGTCCCAGCAGAACCTGGACAAAAAAAATCCGATCCGAAAGAATAAGCCCCCTTCAAAGATTTCTTTTGATGAAGTTTTGTCACGTTCTCACTAATTACATTAATGTTGAACCATTATTTTCATCGAGTCATTACCTAATCAATTGATCCGCTTGGCGTCGTAACCTTTTGTGAAACTTGTAGAAAACTTCATCTCCGTGTCTGATATCTGTTTTCTCGTAGCACTCCTTAGCATAGTTTACTTTCTTCTCTCCATCTTCCCTGACATTACAAAAAACTTGTTAAACGTAATCAACAGCAAAAACACCTTTATACCTAGATTTTGTGAAAATATTTCCTTCCGTGCATTGATATTGCTGAAGTAGGCTTTGGGCATGATTGTCCAGTTCACTGTCGTCTGCTGCAGGTTCTTCAACCACTTGGATGTAGTAACTCTTGAACGTCCCAAGTACTTGCTCCAGTACGCTGCACCTTTCAAGTTCTTGGCGTCTTAGTTCTTCTAAATTTTCTTTCACATCCATTGCTGGTGGTGGCTCAACCTAGTGCAGCAGAAACAGGTTTTTATGAGAGTCTTTTTAATTGTTTTTTAAGTTAACAGCACATTCCACTTGAGAGTGTA
>JARGYV010084709.1:0-15119 GCA_029532675.1 Ornithodoros moubata
GTGAGCGCTTGTCGAGGCTCACCTACAGACTCCGGCATTGTGACACGGACGAAGAGACCGGGCCAGTACACATCTCGGATTTGAAGGCTTACCATTCCCGAGACCAGGATGGAGACGAGGACGATCTTCCGCCTCCACCCCAGGATCCAGGTGTTGACGCTCCTTCTGGACCTGCTACACACCGCTACAACCTGCGTTCCCGTGGGCAGCGTAACGTTGTCGCCACTTTTTCGGTCACTAATCCTTAGTGCTCTCGAATTGGTTTGGTTTCACTGATTACCGTTGTCTCCCGTTCTTTTTTAGTTGATTAGATAGAGGGTCAGCAAACCCTCTCCGTTCGGAGCCTCCTCTTGACCGTTTTTCATTTTTTCCATTCTTTTTTGAAGATCATGCCTCTTCTTCACGGAAGATCCGCCGAGAGGGCGGATGGATTTCCCGTGGCCCCCCTCTCCGCAGCAGCGACGACCAACGCTCATGGAACCAGCCCCTTCCATCCAGATCGTCGACTTCCCGACACGGGAACACCAGGGACGCGCGCCCGCGCTCAGTGGCCACCTGGACCGTGGTCAGGGAGGGGCGCCCACTCTCCTGGGTTTCACGGTCCAGGTGGGCCTCACAAGCCTGCCCTCTGTGAGGAAGCGACGCATCGCGGGTACCATTTCCCTTTCGAGGCGCCACCCTAGAAGAACGTCACCCAGCGGATCCCCCAATCCCCCTCTCACCGGAGGAACGGCGTCTCCTCTGTCCCTTATGCGGCGTCCCCGAGATCCACCGACGGACTCACCGCCAGGGAGCCCTTCACCGGTCGCGGGTGGAGGCCAGCCGGGCCCTCCGCACTTCAGAAACCAGCATCACAAGGGTCATTGCCCTCCGGGAGACCGATCCCCGACAGTCCTTGCAGTTACCCCCGCTCCCCGATGTGCCCTTCGATGACATAGACCTCTCCGATGGAGAGGAGGACCAACTCCAACATTAACCACCATGGCGTTCCGGAGATGGTCTTCGGGGAGGGGGTATGTGGCATCCAAGGCCACCATCGCCACGTGCCTTCACGTTCAAGGACAACATCACCAAGGGGCCACCGCCACGTGCCGACACTGGGGGGCGCAGCCATCGGGGGAAAACGATCACATAAAAAGGGGAGTGCGACGGAGAGGGAAAACAGTTCTTGGTTGTAGAGAGAACGGAATAAACGGTATGCTTGGTTGAACCTTTGGCTGGCTATGCTTCCTTCTGCGGCGGACGGGCGTTGGACCCTCGAGAAGTGGGACCGGCTGCTTCCCAGCTTGGGCCGGAGGCAGTCGGGGTGGCAGTATAGAATATCCCACAAGTTAGAGACCAACCAGCGACCCACTAATAGTAGAGGCACAGGATATCGAGGACCAACGGAAGCCCGTACCGTTTGCAGCGCACGATACAGACTGCCGACTGCAACAAACCTATGTGTGTACCACCTGTTTTGTTAGGATCGCCGTGCCGTGTACAGTACAGTGTATAGAGTGGCAGCCATACTTTGCGTAACGCAATATCTCACTGAGTGGTACGCACTGCCGCCTGATACAAGTGGCATATCTTTGAACATCTCTGCCGTAAATTAGGCGTCTTCTTTCAAAGAGTATACATGCGCTTACCGATTTCGTTTGTACCGGGGTTATAATAGGCATTTACTATAGCCGCTCCTATTGCCCATCTGCAAGGAAGAGAGAGAAAAAAAAAGATAAAGCAAAATTATGTTTATTGTGATGGTGGTGTCTCTCGTTCTATTCTCTTTCCGTAACTTCGGTTTTGGAGCCAGTAAGAAACACTAGGGTAGAAACGCAGTTGCGTTGCGCCGCCTGTTGGAGTGACGGAACAGCCGCGACGCGAATTTAATACCGACAGTAAATGTTAACGTGATCTACTAGTCATTGCAGAATGAACGTCCTCCATTCGGCGGAGTGAAGTGAGTTCTATCGCAACACAACTCAAAGGAAACAAAAAACAAAGACAGAAAAAGGAACCCCTAGCAACAACAAAACAGCAAAGTTCATGAATAACGCTCGAGATATCTGTAAACTATTTTTATTTTTTATTTATTGATACTGCAGGCCGGTAACGGCCCAAGCAGGAGGGGAACATCAAGAAAACCAACACTGGGTAGGATCACTCAAACGTGCAGTTCTACCAGAACATCCATGAAAGTAGCATTTATGTTATTGCGAAAAAATTACAATCGGAATAAACCATTGTAGCATTGCTCCCTTGCTTCTGATGGTAGCTCCATTCCTTTCCCAGACGGACTATGAAATCTACAGTGTCCGAAAGGCCTTCAATCCACAAGCCGCGCCCATCTCTGCGCCCTCTGTAGCGCTCCCACCATTTCTCGTGAGAGAGCTTTCCGCACGCTTAAGTCGAGCGGTTTCCGACACAAGTGACCTGAAGGAGAATATATAGCATACTCACTCGGAAGTCTTATTGTAGGACTGGCGCAGATGTTCGAGGCTTTTCTTAGCCGCATTTTCCCTGAGATTAGCGACTACCGTCACGTATGATGTATTCCGGCCAAAGGCTTGTACCTACATAAGTCACCACTCCGCATTAGGTCCCAAATAACTGCGAGGTATCCGTAGGAAGAAGGTTGTCAAAGGCGTGCTTTTACCCCAAGCGATATATATGCAGCTCGCTGCTAATGTTACACTGCCATGATCATGAGGAGTTGCTTCAAGGTGAACCACAAAAATCAGTACAACAATTCTGGCTGACAGAAATGAGAATCAACCGTTAAAAAAAAAACAAAAAAAAAAAAAACAATTGTGTGAAAACAGCCCATAACATAGATCATGAAAATAACTTTATGCGCATGACATAGATGATAAAACAACACCCGAGGATGACTAAGGCTCCATTCCAGAGTATCGACGTTACGTTACGAGCGAAAGATTATCCTCGTGAGAGTCATGTGGGGATCCACCCTTTCCGCCCTCCGAACGCGGTGCTTGCGAAAATAATATGGTTGGTGAATCGCCGCCAAGACTCAGTTTGACCATTTTCTGTAGTGGAGGTAAATTTACGACTGGGTCGCCCGAAGCTGTCGTGAATCAGTTGCTGATCCGAATGACCCCCTTTGCGTTAATCTTCGGCATGAACTTCATGAGAGAAGTCCAGACAACACGGTTGCTACCACGATAGTCCTCGTTCACCAAGACTCTTAGGGCCTAAGTGCGGGGGAATTGAAATCAAGAATTGATATTGAAAAGATACAGAGGGGTTAGAGAAGAGCGGGTTGCCGTTAAAGGAAGGCTGCATCTGCCTTGGACCGTGAGCTGAAGTGAGACAAAAAACAAAAAAACGAACTAATTATAATAATAACTAAATATTTTATCTCAATAGTTACGTCGAAGGAACTGTAGAGTTGGATCCCGAACCCCTGTAACCGCTAAGTCCCTCTGAAATCTTACACCTTATACGTCTCAAATACCAAATATATTCATCCAATGCCCATTACATTTTTAGCAATTGAATTTCAGTGACTGCCCTGTAAAAATAGGATACAGCGACCATTCGCGAAGCAACACTGGGCAAGGGGGGTCGCCGTCTAGTGAGAATAGCCCGCCCTCTGCTTTCCGTGATTCGGAATTCTGTTCTACGTGATGCCTGTCGACAAAGATGCACGGTTGCTGTATCCTCGAATACAGCAGTGTACACCACATCACCAGTGTATACCCGGCATTCTTAAGAATTGGGTGAGAACAAACTTCTCCCGAAAGAGAAACAAGGAATGTATTCCCAGTTGTCGCAGTTTTTGGTCATGGCGAGCAATGACTGTTGGACGATACAGGCGACGAGAAAGTATGGAGAGATGTACAAAAAGGGCGCGAGTGACACCCAAGGTGACTGTTTTTCGGAAGTGTGCAAATGAGGGGCAGTGAATTGGAAGGGGCTCTCCGAACTTCCGAAAGCCCACTTTTCCAGTCAATTTCTTTAAAAAATATGGGAGATTGGGAGCTCAGAGCTTGTGTGGGTGATCACAAAGGTACATACTACATCCCCAAACATAACATAATATCGTGACGTTGCTGGCCACTGGCGAGGCCAGCAACGGCTAGCGGGCAACGACACAACCACCACAACCCCGAATGTAAGAACACAGGGGTTGTATTTCGCTTTATCCTTCCTTTAAAACATAACGCCTGAGGTTAGAAGTCGCTGATACTTCAGACAGAGACCCTGACTCTTCTGGGCACCATTCATATTATTGTCTGTATTGTCTGTTCATTGTTGGTCATCAAGCTTGGTTACAAACAAACATCATTGAACATAGGCTCACCTCACCGTGAGCAATATGTCCCCAACGCTACTAACCTAAACTTTGGTGCAGACGGGCATCACTGAACGTGGGCCCACCCTCGACGTGAGCACTATGTCCCCCAGTCGCTGGCAGTACTCTTGACACAATTGGTGGTTTGTACGTGTTTCCGTGTATTGCGGGGTGGGAGATTGCACAGGTGTGCTCTATTGTAGCCTCGTTTACATGAATAGGACCCAGGCACATCGGGTCGAGTTCAACCTGGAGAGGATGTTCGAGTTACCGCAAAACTGATTTAATGTTGAGAAGGTCATCAGAGTACTTTGTGATGGAGTTGAATTGGGGCGTGTCAGTCCATTTCCGTGGCTCAAGCACTTGGCTCTGTTAAGAGTAGACTCCGGTCACGAATAAGTGCCTTGATCCGGGATTCGTGTAGAAGTGTTTTGGGTAAGAGAAGTCTCTTGTGTGGGTGCGTTGCAGATCTCATCAAGCTTCTCAGTGCATTCGGAACCATCTGAGCAGTTTCTGCGAAGTCTCACGCTTTGTCGGCTAGGCGAACCCACCATACAGTATCGCAGATGGTGGCTGTAGAAGCAGATATACTGCTGCTTATCAGTTGGCTTTTATACATTGTCGGGGTTAGCTCGCAGTTTTGTAGCATTTACTTTAGCATTTAGACATTATCGTATCATGTGCATCGTTTAGTAGAGCTACATAATTGTGAATTTCTCGTTTCTAGTGTTCTCAGACTGTGAGTATATCATCGATGTAACCGAAGTATACTGTGGGATTAAGTGACAGTTTAACGAGCATTTTGTTTTCAAGAGATGACAGTGAGCGTGAGATGTCGATTACGTGCCAGTGTTAGCATTCCTGGCACTTTTGTAGTTGTAGGCCTAAGTGTCCATGCTCGTACAGAGTGCAGACAAAAACTGGAAAAAGCTTCACACTAAAAGAAGCATCCCTCGTGCTGTTCCATGCAACCGACCCTGAAATTTTGTTACGCCGCTAGCAATAATATTCATTCTAGATCCAAGCAGATCGTCGATAGTTTAGGACCTCTCGGTACAGGAAGATTTTGTACTGGACACACGGGAATGTGCGAAATCAGAAGTGACTTCGGACCCAGAGAACGTAATCACAAATTTTGAAAAGACCCGTATGAGTACATAAGACATACGGTGAATACTTTTATACTTAAGGATGCTTCTTTTATCTGTGACAGAGCACATAGCGAAAAACACAGGACTTAGAACTTGTAACGCGATGACAAGAATCATTAAGCTTTCTCTGATTTTGCCGTGATGGTGGATGCTTTTGCTTTTTCTGTCTTCACAGGACATTTTTTTTTTTCTAGGTACAAGTATTTCCTGGGACCATTTTTCCGGGGACCTCTTTTCCCTCACCCTGCTAGTGTGTACCGCAGACTGCATTAGGCGGAGCAGCTGAATTTACCTGAATACCTTAGCTGAATAGCTGAATGTACCTACTGCATTGTTAGAATTAAACTGAAGACGAACGCACTAGACTATGCATACTAGAAACCGGTTTTAAGTCCACACGTGGCAGGCACGATACTTATAGTTATATATATATATATATAATAATTATAGTTATAAGCATACACCCGCACGACATCCCATCAACAAATTAAAAGGGACACTGGGGACACTTTGTGTTTAGAAACAGACATCTTTCATTTTCTTTCAATCTTATTTTTGTTATTTTTAACAGTGTATTTTGTTATTGTTTTAATTCCTAGTTGTTACCTTCCTTCCATTTGAATCTAACCTTTTCACAAGGACTCTTTCCAACTGTTTCCACAAGGGAAGCCATCACGTTTTGTTTTATTAACTTTTATTATTCTGCTTTCGCTTTTATTTGCTTATTTTATTAAATTCCGTTCCAAATCGTTATTTCTCTATCATCTCTCCATCAACCTTTACAGAAAAACTAAACAAATAAATAAACGTTTTACTGGCGTCTGTCATGTCACCTGTTATTCCTCCATTACCTCTTCTAACCTGCGTAACTATAGGCACATGCCTCACACTAACCCACATCTTGACATTAAAAGGGCACCAGAGAAAGGAAACAGGGTGTCACATTTGCCCACGGGACATTGCCTGGGATCTGCCGTTCTAACACAAATGACCAAGCATACTACTCAGCTCTGTGATAGCTAATCCCTAGATCTTTAAATACACTGTCAATGATATAAAGGGTGCCCAGATGAAGCACAGTCTCTATGCAAAATGTTGGCGGCTTCCAACCTGAGGCGTTTATGCTTTAACTTGTACCCCATCAATTTTTTTTTATTACTCTTTGCTGTTGGGTGTATCGATAAGCAACTTCTTTTGCATAGAACTTAGAACCTACAGTTTGTGCATTCCCAGTCGGATTCCGCTTGAATCAGGGCCGAGTGTCGCCACCCACAGTACTCTTGAATTTTCCCAGCACATTCAACTTTCTGCCACCGCCCCAAGCAAAAACTGTGCCCTCCGGTACCTCAAGCAAGAGTACGTGCGGGTTTTCTTCCCGCGTGAAGCGACTGAGCAACATTGCTCGATATTGTCGTGCTGTGGGGGTACTCTCCGTTCGTGCCTTGGCAAATACCGATATGTACAAAATTTCTACTAGTCATGTAAGTGAATGATATCATTCGGAATAACGATTGGTCATCACCGTTTTATGCATTGAAGTTCTGTTTTAACAGTGTAAAATTCCGGGTTGAACTCGACAGCCTTGTTTAGTATTTTTAGCGTTAATGCACGTGCAATACCCAATATTCGCTTCTGTTCTTCGGGTCCATATGCATCATTTAGTAGGCCATTGAGAGTTCCAAGCAATTTCCCTTGATGCGTTCCTTAGTTATCCGCGATGCGACTATAAGAAGGATGACATTCCGAATACTGATATTATACGCAAAAAGTGCATCCAAAGTGAAAGCACAGGGGCGAAGGAAAAAACACGTAGTTGCTCTATAGTGAATACATTGGAAGAGCGTAGAATGTAAAACAATGAAAACTAATAATAATTATAAAAAATTACGAGTATTATTAGTGCGCACGTTCTATTTTTAGGGCCGAGATGGTCCCCCTCCCCAGTTCTAATACCGATTCCGAAGAACCAATTCTAAGCACAACGTTTTAGTTCGTTTTTTTCCATTACCATACCTATATACCATTTGAGAATGCGTAGTTATACTTACGTATTCGTACTTCTCATCTAAATAGGTATCATTCTTTAGCCATTCCGGGTACGCTATCTTCCTATCTATACCGTCCACCTGCACATGATGTCACTGAGTTGTCAGTAAACACATAAACACATGTCGACTACGAACGCAGTCGAATACACCTGTCAGACGGCGACGTTTAGGACCGTTTCACCGACGGCCTTTCGAAACGGTCGTATATAACTATGGCTCCTGTTGCTGGATTGCCACGTCGCAACCAAAACACAAACCCTATGTTTTGTTTAGGATAGCTTTTTGACATATTAGTTAACTCTTTCAGGATCCTAATCCTCAGGATAATAATCAGGATTCGTTAAGGAGCATACTTGGACAAGATAAGCTTGTCAAAGTATGCTCCTCCCACAGGGTTTTCAACAAATCTTAGCACTGGAAGATATCATTCTGTTTGACGTTTGGCACTAAGTGCACTCCTTTATCCCACTCCTTTATTAAGGGAAAATAACAGTGTATGGAAGCATTTTGGAGCATATTATGCGTATGTCTTCAGTGCACGTCTGGACTTTTTGCGGTATCGCGCATGGCGTCACAGGTGTGTGTCTGAGCGAACAATGAGAATGGTCGGTTAGACAGAAAACTACAACGTCTATTCGCCTACCACTAGTGCAATAGATGAATCCGGAGCTCGGTTCAAGACGTCGTGCGCTATGGTTCGAACTTATCATGCTCAGTAGTCGCCCACCTTACGTGATAAGAATGGAATATTCCTTCCTGTGTGACATACCAAGGTAAACACCTGACTTTTAAGTGCACGACTTTTTCCCACGCAAATTCAAGGGAAAGTAACAGTTTACGGTTTTGCGTAGTTCGATCTGGCTCGATCCTACAGGTTCTATATATATATATATATATATATATAAATTTTATAAGGGTTGTCAGAGTCCCTTTACACTGCTGCACCAGTCCGAACTGTAACTGTAATCGCGGTTAGAGTTACGATTGCAGCACATTGTGTACTGTTAAATATTGCTCTCCATTTTAGGTACAACGAGTGTGTATTCGCGGTGTAATTTCCTTTTTACTCCCAAACTACACTTTCCCGGGAAAGAGTTCCTCATGATTCCGGTTTCTCGCGACGTAAAGCCACGAATTATTATCGTTAGAATAGTAGTCCGATGCAGGGCATTAGGTGGGTGTACTATTTTCAGACACATTTACTGACACCGACCATTCGAACTGAATGTGAAAAAGACACACACTACATGTGTTCCCAGCTACCGGGAAAATGATCGGGCGAAAGTAAAGCCAGCATGCGTGTTAAAGATTCATGTCAGGAATGGGCGGAAGCGCACACTTATGACGTCCACATGTTTTCGTTACCGTTACGTTCCCGTTTTAAATTTACCGCTGTTGTGTTACACCGCCTCATTCTGGAAGCGATAGCATTTTGTCATGTGAATTGCTCAATAAGAAAGCAGTTTCGCGAATTCGTCTCCAAAAGCGAATTCAAGCCGTTCATTTGCTTGATGGATGACGTTCTACACTCTTGTTTTGTTGTTTTGCCGTTCTACACTGTTGTTTTGCCAAAAGTAGTGCACTTAGTGCCAATCGCCAAACAGAGTGATATTTTCCAGTGCTGAGATTTGTAGAAAACCCTATGCAAGGAGCATATTGGGACGAGATATGGTATTGCAGGTAAGCCTCCTCCCATAACGTTTTCATCAAATCTAATCATTCTGTTAAACAGTTGGCGTTAAGTGCACTATTTTTTTCCCACGCAAACCCAAGGGAAAATAACAGTGCATGTTTGCAATGGGGTTGACGCTGGTCTGCAGAGGGAATGGACCACACTAGCGACTCGCCGTAGAGTACCGAGTATGTATGCTTTGTGACGACCTGACTGAAATGTCATGTATTAATTTTACCCTCATATATTTCAACATAAGCTCCCAGTTGATTACTCCGCTAACGCTTTCACTGAACATGCGCGTCGCTATTGCTGTGCTTTACCATGAACTATTTTTTGCATTATACATTTGAACTTATGACTGATTCTTCTTTCAGAGAGGCTCACTTCCAGCTGCTGGTTATTTAATATATTTTTCCCCATGGCAGAACAATGACGTCTTTTATGACAGGTGCATTCTCCAGCTGCAGGTGCCGAATTACACCACAAAGGGAGGGAGATATGACACCACTCGAATACACCGAAACAGGTGTACTATAGAGAAAATAACACTACTTTCGGGCAGGGTCTCTAGCGGAGCGAGGTGTGACACAGATCACACTGAGAAAGGGACACAAAATTTTAAGGGTATTGGGAAGTAACTGTAGCTGTGACACAGATACTCTTTTTTTTGCGTTGTGAACTCTTTAGCTATCACTGATATTCCTGCATTCAGAGAAACTTTTTATTGAGGCTGGGCAAAAGTGCTTACCTTTTTCAGTGCCTCTTTTCTAGTTTTCGCATCTATCCATCTTTTACTCTCGATAATCTGGCGGAAAGCTTTAATTAGCGCTGATACCATTGTGTGCACCTGAAAAGAGATTAGGTCGTAACCATGACACAGGAGCTGCTCGAACAGCACAATGTACAGAAAATTGTGTGCATTACGGGTGGATGAATTGATCAAGGTAGTTCGCAGCACGCCACTCTGTTCTTTTCCCTTTGGGTAGCATGGGAAAAATTGTAGTGCGCTTAGCGCCAACCATCAAAATGGAGGATAATTTCTAATGCTTAGATTTGTAGAAAACCTTATGGGAGGAGAACCATCTTATCTTGTCCCAGTATGCTCTTCCGAGAAGGTTTTCAACAAATCAAAGCCCTGGAAAATATTATTCCCTTTGACGGTTGGCGCTAAGTGCACTACTTTTCCCACGCAAACCCAAGGGAAAATAAGAGTTTAGAGAAGCGGCCACAAACAGATGAGACACCTGACGACCACCCCTATTGCACCCGTCATTCCGTACATTGTGTTGCTGGGGTGAATGCCCCGCCTCCTATCTAACGGTGCATCAGCTGTGGACTGATCCAAATGAGAAGGTCCTCAGATAAATAATTTGAAGCAAAATGGCTCAGGAGGGGATGCAGATGCTACTGTGTCTAATATAGGTGGTAATGCTTCTGTGCTTCTAAGCAGCGACACCACCGGGCAGTAATGACCAATGACAGTGCTAACATATGAAGAGCGATTAAGTTGTGTGTCCTCTTGTCTTCTTTTTTATGCTTGTGACGTCCCATGTCGAACTTTGACTGCTGGATGAGTGGTGAGCAGTACTTTAATTGCATATGTTTAAACTACTAGAGGTATTTGATGCGTAATGATGCTATCATCACGACAACCCAACAACCATTTACGTTAGTTAACTACAGTACAGTTGGAGTGTGGATTTGTTTGTGGTGGGCATCCTACTTGAAACCCAGAAGCAGAGAAGAAATGGCCAAGCCATACGTCTACAGTGGATCCTAGCACACTGTGGCATTCAAGGAATGGAGAAGCTGAGGGAGTTGCAGCGGCGGCTCATCAGAGTCGGTCATCTGTGCCCATTATTTTGACAAAAGGAGACCGTCGAGCATTCCTGTCTATGACCACTCAACCACTGACTCTACAGCAATGGCAGAGGGGCAACACCGCCAGCGCCCTCTTGTATTCAGTCGATATCCTTATTAAACATCTCTCCGCATATTATTCACACCAAAACATTTTGTCAGTGTCATTTTGTTGTGCACGAAAATGGAACGGCAAATATAGCTGAAGCTCATTGGCATTTCTGCCCGATGAGCTACTGGTTACTAGCAGCAGTAGTTTCTTTTCACTACACAAAATGCAGATACTGCAGGAGTGATTAGTAGGTGTATTGAATGTAATAACATTGAATGTGCAACCTTACCTCTTTTTTTGCACCTTCTGGGAAAAAGTTATCGACATAGAGCCTGCCCAATAGATGTTCCGCGTAGCCGTGAAGGTCGTTGATGCACTCAACCCATTCTTCTTTCTTCTTTTTGACACCAAACGCGACCTTTTGGAAGTTTAGTGCCAGGTCTGTAAACTTCTCGCCAAGGTGGCGTCCGAGTGTATGAACAATTTTCAGTCCAAAGTAGTTGTGTATTTTGCTCCTGTTCAGAATAAAGTGTAGTTTTTATTGTTCGCTTCATTTCACAGCAGGCTCAATGCGGAATATAAAGGCATCAAACACCATTCATCATCTATGCTTTTCACGGACATTTTTCATGTCGTCTAGCGCGGTGGGAAAACGTGTTCCGTGTTGGCAGATACGGCTTCCTCATTTCTTCTACTTCATTGGAGATAATCTAGAAGCGGGTTCCTAAATTTTTTGCGATGTACTGATAAGGGGAAATGAAATAAGTTGTTCTGAGCTTTTCGATAATCACAATCATACATGAGAACGAGGAGCGTAAAAGACTGTAACGGAAATCGACCCCCTAGAAGATGAACATGTGGCCTCAATGTCTGACATACAGCATATCTCCTAAAAATATCCACTAAGGGAGTGAACTGTTTCTGTGTATTCTAATTTATCGACAGTACATCCTCCTGCAGCGTTGATTGGGAGCGGGACTATACAAAGAAGCGGAAGAGCAGCACAGGTGAAACAAGAATACGAACCGCGGTCGCAGCTCCTAAGCCTGATCATGGGAACCACGGCTGTGAGACGCTTAAACATCCACTAGTTCACGAGTGACAGTCTTGTAATTTTTCCAGTACTGAAACTTCTAAGCATTTTCTTCCTTTCATTCGTTCTTTGTCTTCCTGTATCATAGTCACAGGCAACACCAAAATTCTTGCATTTCCTTATCTTACACGTATGTCATCTGATATCATTTACATAGCGCCTCGCCAGGCGCTCCATAAATGGAATTCTGCCACTACTGGCATAATTATCTGCTTATATCAACTGCTTGGATGTTGTACTGCACATTTTTTGTTAGGTCATCAGACAGAAGTGAAATCGATTTGTCTTGCCTGTTCACAGTCTGGAGGAACTTCAGCGTCGATTCGTAGTAGCCCATTTCCCAGACTACAACAGGCTCGTCTTCTTTGATCTCGATATTCACGCTCCTAAACATCGCATCCAAAAATCTCTTCCATTGCAACTAAAAAAAAATAAAGAAAATTTAGTCACAACGTGTTGCTTTTTGGATGTACACTTTAACAAAAGAACAGAGTGAAAACCCATCGGTCGGCCGGGCATCATTAGCAATTATTGCCTCAAATTTATGTTAAGTGAAAGTACTTTTGTTCTCCCAGCCGTAGGGGGAAAAAAAAAAAAAAAAAAGAACGTAAACGAGATCCAGGAAACGAGCACTGCAAAATACAAGTCGGCGGCCATGAAAGTTCGCTGGCTATAGTTCTGCAGCGAAATCTGCCTCTAGCGCCTGAATAGGCCCGAGAGCAAAAAGAAGTAGTCTCATATGCATAGGTCCGCGAATTCATTCATGATGAACTTCACGAACTATGAAGTTGTGTGAAGCCCAACGGCTGGAACGTACCTGAGTTTGAAGTTCGCGTGAGTTTGAAGTCTTAAAACTTTGAAGGATTGTGAAGTGACACAATGATGTGAGTTCGGATGAGTTTGAAATCATTTTCGAATGTGTTCGAAAGAGATCCTAAGTCGAAGTCCTATGAGCTCGAATGCGTTGGGGTTCCCATGATTTCGAAGGTGCATAAGACGTCGAATGCACAGAAGGAGATGTTCTTGCGAGGATGAAATCAGTATGAGACTGAATTTGATCATTACAATGATTTATGTATATTGTAATCCCGTCATGATCATGAAAGCTTCCAGTTGATAGAATGCATTGGTTGACAGTTACTTAGAGCTCAGTAGCCATGATATAACCCTTCCTGCAGATTTCCTCACCCATATTAATCCATTGGTCACTCAATTTAATCTAAGCACAACCCATTTCAATCCTGCGGCTAATCAATTTAATTAGCTATTAAATGAAGTTAATCAAATCTTCAGTGATATAAGTATACAACCTTCACCGGCAGCCATACTAGATTAGGCAAAATGCGAAATATTAGCGAAGCAATAGCACAGGAGAAGCATTTCCATGTTTCGTTGGATCAAAGCTCTGCCTCTTTTCACTCAGAATCAGTTTGTACGCGGAAAATTATCTCTCAACGTGCAGTGATGTCACTGCGGTGTACTTGTAGTGCGGAACGTTACACGATTCTACTCCACCTGGAGTCATCGAACTTTCCAAGGACAACACTTTGGCCACTTTCTTCAGAACCGCAAAACCGCTCTTTTTGCTCAAGACGGACTGAATCTTTGTTCAGATTCTCGTACATATGGGTCCAGATGGCATGGCGTCAAACTATGCTTCGACTTCCAAAATCGGACCAAGGTTTCTGATGAGAGTGGCCCCAGAAGCTTCCAGTTTCCGCATGGTGTCCGCCAAAAACGCAAAATGAGTGCACAGATAGGCCAGGTCGCCCTCAACGTCCGTTTCAGAAAAAGCGGCCTGCGCTTTTCTCACCGTAGCAGTTTCGTCCGTAGAAAAATAGTCAATCACAGCCTTTACGCTTGAAATATGACTCTTCTGAGGCGTGGCCTGATGTGAATCTGTGTGCCTGCCTGTGTGCTCTCCCCTAGTTTTTTCTTTTTTTTTTTTTTGTTTGATTCCCTTTAGCGCTCTGGAGTAGCCGGTTCCAGCTCTGGGACTTCCGTCTCCATTTTTATTTTCTTCCTCAATTTCAATTTCAACACTTGAAATATACTTACTGTAGTACACGCATAGTAGCATTCAGGCAGATTCCCCAGCGTGTCACGATTGGCTCTAGTGGCAGAGGAACACCACGAAGCTTTTCCTTAAAGAGGCAGTTTCGTGATGGTGCATTCAAGAACACTGCCCTTCTAGCTGCGATCACTTCATTCACATCAGTGAAAGCCTTTTTAGTTGTTCTTCTTCAGCTGATCTTCAGTTGTTCCTCTTCAAAGTTCTTCACAGACTCGATGAACGGCATGAGTGAGACACGTGACGTGTAACATTTTCGGAAGGAACACTTTCAGAAGGGATGCAGCCTTGTGCATGTCGGGTAAGGCACGGGCATTTGTGCAAAGCAGCAGTACCTTGCTGTCTTCCATGCCAACTGGGTACAGTATCTTTAGGGATTAGTTCACAAAGTACGCCACGGCTTCGTCTTGTCGAGCTGGTTTGAGCACACCAAGAACGGTTTTGTTTCATCATGCAGACTAAGTTTTCCGACAAAGAAGTGGGCAAGTAGTCTACTGGTCACACCTGTGGTTTCGTCAATGGAAATCCAGATGTACGCGTCAGCAAGTTCTGCCCTGATTCTTCTCAGCGTTTCTTCGTACAGTGGTCGGAGAAAGAAGAGAGTTTTAATTACACAGTTCTCCGACTCCGAAAGCTTTCCGACTCGTCAGAACGAGAACTGCGCAAGCGCGACCTGGGTCGGAAGCGCGCGATCGTGTCGGAAGACTAGGGAGTTTTAGTGGACCAGAACGTAGAGAACGGAGCAAACGCTAGAGAAGGCGCGCGGAAGCACGCATACGCGCCACCGGCGAGAACGCCACCTCTCTCTACGTGTGGACGATCGGGGAGACGCTTTGCGTTCCGTTCTTTACGTCCTCTACGTAGCGAGCTGA
>JARGYV010084710.1:0-17607 GCA_029532675.1 Ornithodoros moubata
TACCACCGTATGGTGGAAATATTCAAGTATGCGTACGCCAAAATAAACGAGATGGCCGACGAGGACTTCGCGAATATCACTCTGGTAAATATTTCGCTGGAAAGCTGCTGGCACGGTAACACGATATTCCTTTGTTGCAGCTCGTCAACAACATTATCTCCTTAGAGAACGTTAAAAAGACGCTTGACCTCATCGACGACAACAGGACGTACGATGACCCTAAACATTACGGTCTGCAAAAACTGGGAAGACTTCAGTACGGTTCCTCACACTTCTCCTTCCTCAGTCCCAACGGTGATGCCATATCTCTCACCAGCTCTTTAGGTGAACAGTGAGTACACCATATGTCATCTTTATCACATCTCTAAGGCTACCACCAGTCCATAACCAGATCCCAACAGACCTTCCAAGACATCACCGACATAGCAACACAAAACATTCTTTCTTTCAGCTTTGGAGCGCGATGCATGGCACCCTCAGTCGGCGTCATACTAAACAACCACATGTCAGAGTTCACGTTGCCGAGACCTCAGCCTCCAGTTGTGGGTTACACTCCCAACGAAAATAACTACATCGTACCTGGCAAGAGACCGGTAACGACCATGGCCCCTTGTATCCTCGTAGACAAGAGGGGAGACGTCGCTTTAGTCCTCGGAGCATCCGGAGGATCCAGGATAGCCAGTTCGTCTTCATTCGTGAGTTTCAGTGCGTTGGTCCCAATGTGCTGTCATTAACCTCCAATGAATGCGTTCAGGTGATGCATAACATTTTATGGAGAGATATGTCCCTCGGCGAAGCCATTGAGGCCCCAAGGTTGCATCACCAGTTGTTACCAAATTACGTGGTGTACGAAAGGCATTTTTCAGAGGTACGGTGTATTTCCAGACTAGCAATTCTGGTCTCAGCCTCTCGGTTCTTTTTGCAGGACGTACTGGAGGATTTGAAGAAAAAAGGGCACGTCCTGAAGGCGATCGACCGTCGTCCAGCTTCCGTTAATGCGATCTCTCGCGCGAAGAATCGAGTTATATACGCCGTAGCAGACTTTCGGAAAGGGGGAAATGTTGATGGATACTGACTGACTGATCGTTGATCTCGTTTGGATCTTTATCAAGAAAGCAAAGAACAAACGTGGAAGGTTGAACTAGATTGAAGTAAAATTTAACAGAGGACTATGAGTTTTGTTTGAACCTCCAGTTTATACCTTCCTCTGTCTGTTGAACACCACGTCGCTTTATGACTGAAGAATACACCAGCACTTACGGAAAAGAATGCTTTTCGTTGTTAGCTCGTTCACATATAAGCCGCATACCAGTAAAGGTCAGCACCGAGTAATCCGATAGCACCCAGATAGCGTAGCAGAGTGACAACAAACTATACACCAAATCACCACGAAAGGGATGAGTGAATACTACCACCATCAAGGCTACCTGAAGGAAAAGCTATAAGAAAGTGTGTGAGTGATGGCTTACAGCGTCGCGAAACCGAACAACCTAAATATTGCGTACGGACACAGTTGTTCAGGTTGCACTGAAAGAAATGCTTGCACCATTTAGTAGAGCCCCGTACACACAGTAAACGGCATAGGCAGTCAGATCTGATCGATTTCCCGCCGCACGGTAAATACCAGCAAGGTCAGTGCTCTGTGAAATTTCTTTGCCTGTGTTATTGGTTTACACGTACTGCCAGTGTTTGAATTCCATTCCATTTTTATGTGAAGGTGCAAGTAATACGAGCAACAGAGGGGGTCGCACTTAGACGACATATCCAACATGGGGGTCTCCGTATCAAGGCTGGCTTAATCGACACATCTCACTCAATGTGTTGCCAAGTTTCTATACAGATTTGGAAACTAAATAAAAAAGTCTGGTTACAAATACAAATTTATGAAACTCTTCTCTCGCGGCAAGTGTGCCTTAAACTATGAGGAACGAAGACGCCACAAATTTCGTTGGTGTGGAGTTCCAGAAAAAGTTATTATTATTATTATTGGCGTTAACCAATACATCCTGCATATCCCCTCATAAAAACCTCTAGATCGGCGCCTGTTACAGATGGCGCTTGCTGTTTCTGGTAAGTGAAATAGATGCTAAAAGGCCAAATAGACGATCCTCTGAATTTTGCAAGTTTAATATGCAGGAAGTGGAATATGGAAGCTTCATTAGAGCTTCAGATATAGCCATAGCATAGACCATAGACCAGGCAATATTGAAATATAGAACTAAAGATTCACCCACGTCGGGTTTGCATACAATAGGCCGGAGTCCACAAGTGTTGAAACCAAGTGCAAACGTTTCGCAATCACGTCAGCTGGGACAGGTACAGGAATCCACGCCAGGACTTTTTTTTCCTCTTGTTTGTGAAGCCCCATTTTAACAACGTTACGACTTGTACGATCACGAGCGACTGTTTTGTTTTGTTGTTTGCCTCCACTGTCACACTGAGAAAGAAGTCTTTCAAAACAAAGTCACGTTCGCAAGCATCCGCGAGCATCCACACAGTGCCTTAGCTAAGGCCTTCTTCCCAGGAACCAACTGCAACTGACCGTAACACCAGCCGTTTGGTACACGTAGGCAGTGTACATCACACAGACCTGTAAGTGTGGTGTTCGCACCTGGATCAGCATGTCACTATGATTGCGCATGTCAGTGGGGTGTTACGACAGTCATTACGTAGGCTATGAGAACAGCTTGCATTGTAAGTTGGAAAGGTATTGTCTACCGTGTATATTGGCGGAATCTCCGATCACTACGTACGTGTATAAGAGTCACTTTCCAAAGGAGGCGGCATTGAACGTCTTGAAGGAAGACAGCCGCTTACAGTTTAAAGCGCGCGAACTTCGCGCCATGGCAGCTCTGTTGTGAGCCAAAGTGCGCAAAAGCTACATCTTGTTCATGTACAATAATTCTCATAGAAGCCTTTTTTACTGCTTTGGTCATGTGTGAATTTAAACACGTTTTAATGCTTCTTTAACTTCTCTCCAGAGCATAGCATGGCAGCCCCTGAAGGTAAGCGATCCACGTGACCTTTTACCTGGAAAGATAGCTTAAACGCAGACATGCTGATAGACGAACTCTATGTGAAGAATAAGCTTGAGCTTGGGCACATCTTGGGCTTCTTTCTTTGGCGTAGAATGCTTCTACCAGCCTGCCTACTTGGTGCACGCAGTCAAACCGCTCTCAACTCCCTAGTTAGCGTCGCTTGCCGATCTATGTATACATTGGTATCCTGTGGAAAGAGCTATGCTAATGAAGCAGACGACATCAGGTATAAAGTAATGTTCATGAAATGTTTAGTAAATACTGTAACAGTGTCAGAAACTTATGCACTTCGCAGCAGAAATAAAAACAAAACAACGCCAATATGTGTGAAAACGTAGCGCTACTTAGTGTCGCAGAAACCAAGAATTCAGAAATTCGGAAAGCAAGACGTGAAACGGAAAACCGGAACCTAATGCAAAGTAAGAAGGAACGGCTTGCTAGAGTGGCATAGTTCTATGATGAGATTAGTGCCTAGTACCCCACGATGCAGACACGTATAAAGTGGTTTTCCTTTCAGAAAGCTGGAATGCTAGTCAGTATGATCCCAGTAAGTACAAGTGGTATGTTTAGGCCACTAACTTAGCGATGGGAATGGCTAGCGTGATCTTGGCCAGGCGATGTGCTGACGTGAACTCTGCGGATTGGGGCGACGAAGCTGAAGAAAAAAGAGTAAAGTAGAAGCAATTGAGTCCTCATGTGTCACTATCGCCTGGTGCTGCCCTGTGCGCAAATGCGAAGAAGCAATGGTCGCTCAGTGAGCTCTGTCAGCCCACCACAGTGTTCTTGCCCGGTATGTCCAACACAGTATACTGAGCTGGAATCCTTACTGAAAAGTGGTGTTGCCCAACTTGTTTCATGTTACAGAGTGTTGCTCATTGTGAAAATGTATTGTGATCTTACCAGACTTGACATCGAGCTCTAGTGGTCTAGAAAAAGTTCGCCCGTAAATGTGAAACCGCTTGTTGAAGGCATTTTATTTCAGGCACTTACGGCACAGAGTACTACGGCACAGAGCAGTACGGTGGGGAGTACGGAACACAATATGGCACCGAGTACAGCACAGCATACGGCACTGACTATTACGGCACGGATCAGTACGGTACGGATAAGATTAGTTAACGTCGACTGTCCCCATACGAATTAAACGCATTGAAGACTGTACCATGGTTACAGTGCAGGCCTGAGTTACATGGAACTTAAATGTATCGAGCAGAAGGATTTGATTACCTTATACTTCCGCGACTTGGTCGAGGCATACGATTTAAGAACGAAACGAAACGCTTGCTTTTGACGCAATCATCATGTCGAGGATGCCTCCGAGCATGTTCTTTGTAGTACAGGAGCTACATTACCTGATTAAGTATTCACAAAACAGAACACCCAGAGAACAAATTTTCATTCACTATATCTTTATTTCACTCGAACACAATAGTGCGTCTTTTTGTGACCTGTAATCACTGTAATGTTGCCTCACAAAACAGCGTATACCTAGCTTATTCGAAAAAATCAGTCGATGAAAGATTGGCGAAAGATTGGCGTGCTGTGCAGTGAATGTTCGATTTTAGACATACCTGACAGATCGAAACCTGACAACTGAGAGGTTCACCTGGCGAATTCTTTAGACCAAACTCACTCTGAAATATGTCGTTCTTTTATAAGTTAATTTTAATTTTGTCTTTTTATTTTTGCGATAGCACTTTTCCACTCTTAGATTGCGGCCACAGATATAAAGGTAAATTTGAACTCATCTTCTTGTGCCCATGTTTTATCGTTTCTTCAGGCTGGAGCGGAGGTAAGTACCTATAGAAGTCATCCCTGTCTCAAGAGATTCACTCGCCATACAGGGTGAAGTTATGTTTCTAGCGTGCGATACTAGGCCAAGTTCTGCAGCCTAAAAGCAGACCTTGACCGTGACATGGTGAAATTCATCATTCAAAATGACATCCTGAACAATTAAACAGAAATAAACATTGGAACAAAATATATTCGACGATTTCTAAATGTATGTAGACACGACAGGTTCGTTTTACATGCAGGTTACGCTTTACCGATGACGACGGATGCGATCGGCAAGAAAGGTAAGGCCTTGGGATCCGTTCCGTACTCAGTTGCCTACATTGAATATTTCACTTTTATTTTTTGCAGAAGACCAAGACTCGTAAGTAGAGCCTTGTAGGATCAGTCTCGAAATATAGCCAGCGAGGTTCATGAGACTCCTGTTGGCATAATATGAGGGATGTGCTAGCGGAAGTAGCATTGAGGCTTCGTAAGAGAAGGCGCACAGTTTCACGATGGGCGTATGCCTTTATGAAACACTTTCACAGTTGTCGTTCTGGACGACTCGCTGACCCTGTGATACTCATTTGCTGGTTTATTTAAGCCTGAAAAGTGCGAGAACCGACAGGACTTCTCTACACCCTGTACTTACCCAACCACCTTAACAAACTTGTCGTCTCCATGCCTCTATGCATGCTTACATGCACAGTCCCTGTACGAAATATCGGCGGCTTCCAACTTGAGACGTTTTGCTTTAACTTGCACTCCTACCGAATTCTCGAGTTTCTCTGTTGTTTATTCTTCATCTTCATCAGGGACGACAGGTCCCTCCTATCCTAACTGCACTGTCATTTCAACTTGGGTTTGCCTGAGGAAAAGCAGTGCCCCCATGTCAAACAGAACGATATTTTCCACTGCATAGATCTGTTGAAAGACTTAAGAGCCTACAGGATCCATCTTATCTCGTTCCCGTAGGCTCCTCCTACACGGGTTTCAACAAATCTAAGGAATGTAATAAATCTAAGGAATATAAAACACTCGTAGTCACTGATGGTCACGAAGACAGTGGAGGTAAATCGACGTATGCAGGCGTTTCGCAACAAAAAGGGTGCTCGTGCCATGCGGTGAACATCTGAGTGTCTCATTTACTTCTACGCGTGCAGGAACAACTTCAGTAAGGTAGTCGTACTGGTTGCCCTGCTTCTGCTGCTCCTTTTGACTGGCTGCCTCATCGCCTTCGTGTTCCCCAAACTGTTCGGTAAGTGAGCACTGAACATGCCTTGTGCTTTGCACCCTTTCAATGGCACCAGCCCCACTTTTCAGTATTTATTTTCGAAGCTATAGTTAACTGCTTGAGTTTTGTGAGAAACGGCGCGCAGTGATACACTCTAAAGCAGAACTTCACCTCAAAGCGCGGTGAGAACGGATTATTATTTATTGTGTTAATGCTTTGTTTGCTTACCGGTTTAAAATTGCGAGGATTGCGAGAATTGCGCCTTATTGGACACTTATTCACGAATGCTGATTGTCACGAATCGGCGTATATCAACCGTTTACACGAACTGACGCAATGAACAATACAGTTTAAAATGGCGGTCCTCGTTGTCTTGCACACTGTTATTTTTCCTGGGTTTGCGTGGGAAAAAGTAGTGCACCAGCAAACAGAATGCTATTTTCCAATGCTTAGATTTGTTGAAAACCTCTTGGGAGGAGCATACTTGGACAAGGTAAGGTGGTCCAAGTATGGTTCTCCCATAGGGTTTTCAACAAATGTAAGCACAGGAAAATATCGTTCTATTTACCGGTTGGCGCTAAGAGCACTACTTTTTCCCACGCAAACACAACAGAAAATGACAGTGTACGGTAAAGTCCTAAGTACAGTTTTAAAGCAGAAATGGTCTGCCACAAAGAAATTGCAGAAGACGGCCATTCGGTAATGACAGTTAAGCGACAAACAAAAAACACACGAAATGGCTTGACATGTAACAAACAAGATCCAGTTACCTTCAGATCATCGCTCTTTGCCTGATACACCGCAAAATGTAAGTGTGCGCCTTTTTTGCGACACTGTAATAAGTGTCACCCAGAAAAAGACTTACGTCTCTCATCTTTGACCAATCTGGTGCGTGGCCAATACCGTTCTGAATCGTGAGTAAGTTTCAGCGTGCTATGTGGTGAAGCCCACCCTTCAGAACGTGTACGGCACTCAGGAAATAGTACACCCTTAAAACATAGCTTCGGTGCATAGCACGGCGATGACCAATCGTTATTCCAAATTATATCTTTCAGAGACGCCGTTTGCTGAAAACAGTAGCCGTACGCCATTTCTGTGACAGTAATGCAGTGCACAAGTGTCACAAAAATGGCGTTTTCCATCCATGAGTTACCGTGAACGGTATTATTCGGAATAGCGATTGGTCAGCACGGTGCTATGCAATGAAGCACCGTTTTAAGAGTGCGTGGTTGATGAGCAATTTTCACGGAGTTTTCCTGTTCTCCATTCACGGTTGTACTATGTTGTGGCGCTTGGATTGAAATACTCAATGATTATTTTCCATATTGCAGGAGGAAAAGAAGGCGGTGTTGAAACGACTGCAGGTACCGACGAAGATGAAGTTCCATTACGTAAGTTGCAACACAGCCGTTTCTTGAAAGCCAATAAATATTGTAATCAATATCGCTCACCCGACGTAAGCCAGCACTTACGTTTATTTCGTCCGCATTCATATTCTATTGAGAGCCACATGGAGCAATCCATCTTGAAAAAATGGGCAGTTGACTACGAGGAAAGAAGGCTCACACATTTTTTACGTAGCTCCGTACCCAAGCTCAGGCAGGCTCGTTCGCACTCCAGGCTTCTTGCTACATCTGTGCATCAGCAATTTTTCATGCTAGGCGAATTGTTTAATAACGTTTTATGTACTTGATGCAATTCCTAGTTCCGGGTGACGGAAGGCCTTGGCCCTCATCGCTTACCCCAGTCTTCATCTCAAGTACGTATGCGTACATTTATGTACACTCTCGAAACACATCCTCATTACATAACATGTTGAGGGTCAGTCATCTGCCTCCATGTTGTGCCTATACATAGAAAGCGTACATGTACATGTGCATGTAACGTTTTTGACAAATGAGTTGTCCGAACGATATCCGATGGTGTTTTGCTCTCGCTACAGTATGCAGTGAACTCTGCTTTTAAGTGCAACCTGACGAGAATACTAGTTTTCCCCCCGCAGCAACCCCAAGAACTACTACTACCACGACACCGATGACGACGACGATTCGAACCACGATAGCGCCGACGACTTTGGGTGAGTAGAAATGCCACAAGGCGTAGGAGGTGTACATACCTCTGTTGGTTACGCTTTGTGCACCATAACAAAGAAAATTAGTATTACCCTGATTGATAGCTGTTACACCGTGCACTACATCGCTACAACGGCAACGGTGTAGTGCACGACGAAATAAAGTGAGAATGTTAAGCCGAAGTACGCTCAGGTTGTTTAAACATTCCATGCAGCACCAAGGACAACACCGATGAAAACAACAATATTAAGAACAACAACAATCCCGACTACAACAACAACATTAAGAACAACGACAATCCCCACTACGATTACAACATTAAGAACAACGACAATCCCCACTACGACTACAACAATAAGAACAACGACACTACTCACTACGACGACAACACTGAGGACTACGACGATACCGACTATAACAACGCTGAGGACTACGACGACACCGAGTACGACGACAACCCCGACCACAACGACAACACCAACTACAACGACGACACCGACTACAACGACGACACCGACTACAACGACGACACCGACTACAACGATAACGCCGACTACAACGACGACTACGACGACCACCACAACGACTACTACGACGACGACCACCACCACCACCACGACGACAACAACAACTACGACAACAACGACCACGACGACTACGACTACCAGTACCACAACTACGACTACGACTACCAGCACCACTACAACAACTACGACCACAACGACGACTACCACCACTACATCTACTACTACTACTACTACGACAACCACTACCACCACTACGACCACCACCACGACTACGACGACGACCATGCGCCCTGGTAAGTTGGAAAATTGACATTTATCAAGTAAACTAGTCGTTGCCAGGCTTTCGCAGTCGGTTTTTGGAAATGAGTGATTAAGGACTGCATAAGGCAGAACTTAACTACAGGACCAACCACCCTTCTGAATATTTAAGAATTTCTCTGATTTATTGAAACTAAAGTCCTGCTCCTTTTTGTTTACTTACCTGTAGGAAAATTATACACGCGCCATTCTCGACAAATCGACTGAAGTGAATTTTGTTCGGCTATTGGTTGACACCCTGTGACACAGTAAAGTTTTGTTTCGAGATATTCACTCATGTAATAGGTCACACAGTCAACGTACAGAAAAAAGGGCTTCCTGATGTGCCGGCTAACATTGTCTATACCTAGATGCCTCAGCACACTAGATGAACACCCGGACATCTTTAAACTAACTAATGTGTTACTGATGCCATGTGGTGATGCACAAATACGGTAATGCCAGAGCTGCCCTGATTCTGTTGAATGAAATGGGACCTCATTTTCGACTGCAAAAAAAAGAAAAAAGAAAGATGGCAACATTTGGTTTGGCACAATTCGTATTGGCAGCTGTGTCAATAAACTTGCAATGACGTGCACAAACGCCAAAGTTGAGTGTGTGAGCTTCAGCGGTTCTACATAAACGCACACCTTGCAGTTGTAGACTGGGGACTGAGACCTACGCTGTGCTTCGCAAAGTATGTACCAGCACTCCAGAAAAAGACCTTTCCTGACGACCGCGTTTGTGACATGGTCTACATTCAAGTGGACGTGTCCCAGTGGGCAAATGCCCAAACCTTGGACGCTGTTCTGAGCGTAGCACGCAGCCACTCTCTGGCAAAGCCTTACACCCTTTATGGTCTGTCTATCAGCCCAACGTAAGACATCAAACCACATTTATATCTGAAAATAATCGTTATGCATTGTGCGAAACGGCCTTTTAAACTTTAGAATGGCTCCCATTGAACAATTCACTGACAGAGAATCCAGGGAGGGAGGAGAAGGACGTCACAAATACTTCATATACTGTCCTTTTGGGCGAAAGTGTGGAAACTTCGAAAATCTCTGACCCTCCCTATTCCCTATCAGTGGTTACGTTCATCAATATGCACCAGCGTGTGTCTGCGCACCGGTTTCTCCTTCAAATAACCATTAGGGTTCTATTCCACGCCGTAAAAGCAGAACTTCCGAAAGCCTGAAGGCGCGTAGTTATGCTATTACTCAGCTTAGGCACAGTGTGTCAGAAATTACCGGCGCACGCCAAAAATTCTCCATTTGGTCTAAATTATCCGCAGTCCTACCCTGTGGCGTCGCTCATGATCACAGTGGACTCGCGACGTAAGTCCACCAATTATTATTATTATTATTATTCAGCATATCCTGCAAGTTCAAGTTGTGAAGTTCTTCTTTTATACATGGATTTCGTCTCGGAACACGACGAGAATCAATTCCCATTGAGAATGATATCGCTCACCCACATGTGACGTTGAGACACTGGATGTATGCCTTTCTGCCACACTTGTGTATTTATGCTAGATGTCACAAAGAGATGTACAGTTCTGTGTCCTACAAACAGGGTGACTAAAAGGCGTGAATTGTGCTTGGGAGACAAGAAGGACGTTACACAAACACAGAGTGCAAAGAAGTTCGAGCATGGGCAAGAAAAAAAGTGATACACTGCAAACACAGAGGTCTCTGAATACGTGCATCTTCTTTTTTGTCTCCCAAGCCCACACTTATTTTCACTGTGAATTCCGCCCACCAGACCGCATATGCTATTTTATCAGTATCACCCAGTATTACCGGTATCAGTATGTGTGCGCATTGCTTAGCTAACCGTCCGCATTTTTACAGAGACGTCCTTACCGCTGAACCAAAGACCACACTTGCATACGTTAAGGACAAGCTGAAAAGATCCTGGGAAGACTGGGTCCGTCATTACGGTATCCTGGATCTTGTGATGGCTGACAGCAAGGTCAACGGCCTTACCTACCAACAAGTTATCCAATGGCTTCTTGTAAGTTCATTTCAATGCCTGCACCGTGAACCGGAACTTCCTTACTATTGGCCACCAGAGCCACGTGAACTCCTTGTACTCCAAACAGACTACTCTTCGAACAGTGCATGCTGCTCTATGTGTTCTTTACATTCAGGAGCTCAAAAGCTTGCAAGACGAATTTAATGCCGCAAGTCCACTAGGAACCAGGAAATACCCCAGTCATTTGATGGTCGGCCTTGTGCCAATTTTCCTAAGAGGTCGTGGAGACATTTTAAAGTGGGGAGACATTACGAAGAGGATACTGGAGTAAGTACATCAGTGTTCCACGCGACCCATCATCTGCAGTGTCCACACTCATCTCCAAACGTATCCCTGGGAGTTTTGCCGTCTCTTTCAAGTTATCAGTTGGGGACTTGCGTACATTTTCTGCTGCAGTGCTAAAGTTGCGGACGGCCTCGTTATGGTCACCACGTCATACTTCAACGTGACGGACAGATTCAATAACTGCATGGTGCACTCAAGCACCGCGTGGACGGACAGCTTCTTGCTGGACAAGACTAACTTCGTAAGTGCCTGTACACACACCTTAACATCGCTGCTTGCAGGCAAATTTTTTACGCTGTTTTGTTTGATTGCAGGAAGGTGCATTGAAGATCCTGCAGGACCTTGGCGTTACCAACTCTACATCATCCCTTAGGCTCTTGCTCTCATTCGATGCGGCCGGAAGAAGGTTCGAGCCCAGTCACAATGTACCATTGTACAGCAACACGTCCGAAGGCACATCTTGTCTCCGTATGGTTTCAGTGTCCAGAAACGCTGTAAGTATGTGCCGGCTTCCACTGTCGCTCCTGCTGCCATAGTGTTGACGAGCCATAAGGTATACACAGCAAAAACTGAACGTCATCGCGTAACAGGGTCAGTGCCAATCAGAATAATGTCCTTCACTTCCGGAGGGAAAGGCTGAGATAGTGTGGCAACTACCCGAGCTACATAGCCCTTGTACTCATGCACTCTAAAAACAGAACACCGCATAACACAGCGATGACCAATCGCTATTCCGAATGATATATTTTACTGATCCTATTTGCTGGAAACGGTGGGTGCCTTTTTGTGACACTTATGCACCGCATAAGTGTCACAAGAAAGGCGTACGCCCACCGTCTTCAGCAAGTGGCGTCGCTGAAAGGTATCATTCAGAACGGCGATTGGACATCGCCGTGTTATGCGGTGAAGTTCTGTTTTTAGCGTGTGGTGTCTGATCCTTGCCATACTACGCGGTGCAGACCTGTCGCAACTATTAAGTCCTTATTTGTACCCTAGGTGGTGTAACATAGAAGGCCGAGAATACTGTACGGTTATTTTCTGCACACACATAATTAGGCGTAGTAATACTATGTTGTCAAGTTTTCCATAGCACGCCCTTCCATGCCGCTTTTGCAGATGTGCAAGGTTGCAAAGGTCCCCACGGCGACCTCTGCTGTAGGCCCCTTAACACTGTCGACGCAGATTCAAAGAAACGACCCGACCAGGGACTACTTTTACATCTACGACACGCCTCGGAACATGGCAACCAAGGTGAGTTCTACTCGCTGAAGAGCATCCGTCCTGGAGGGGACCGTAAAGTGAAATGCTACCAACGTGTATCCACCTACTATACTCTCTAATATACCCGAGGCTTCATGCAAGGGCTCCGCGCTTGAATCGGTATATTTCATTGCAAAAATTAACTTTGAGCATTGAAGGGCTCGCTTCTACACTGTTATTTCCCTTGGGTTTGCGTGGGAAAATGTAGTGCACTTAGCGCCAACCGTCAATTGAATGATATTTCCCAGTGCTTAGACTTGACAAGCATAGAAAATAGCAAGAAAATCTTGAGAAGCATAATTGGACAAGATATGATCGGATGACAAGAAGTGATCGGTAATTTCATGAATGTTTTTCTGAAAGCCACCAGATAATTCAGGAGCGAGGAGGTACCGGTGTAACTCCCTCGGATTTTAACTAATCTAAGTCTGAAGGCTTTTGGCTGAAATTGAGAGATGTTGCCAATCTTGGTCACGTTGACGGTCGATCCTGTTGGCTTCTACCCGACCCCTTACCTCTAGCCCCTGATTTGGACCTGCCCCTGATCTTGCCCCTGTTTATATAATAAAAAAGGTGTATTTCTTGCCCCTAAAAGGGACAGTCACGTACAGAAAGGTCGATTTCGAAACTTGAGCCTTATCAAGGCTTGTTCGCGACACAGCGCGTACATGTATAAGTGTTTTATAAGAGAGAGTAACATGTATAAAGTACATACACAATGACACAACGACATCATTCAAAACGGTTCCCACCACGTTATGTTTTGTTGATAGCGTTAACAGCGAACGATAGTGCACGAGGGCTGTTGCTCTGAATTCATGTCACGCTCACTGTGAATTTTCGTCCTCTAAATAGGCTTGCCTCGCTGAGGTGCAACACAAATACTTTGGAGGTTACATGCTGTTCTTCACGGAACTATCAGACGCCTCAAATTGCGACCCAATCCAACTGCAGACTGGCACGGTAATCAATGGAAAATATGCCATTCTACAGTACGTTAAAGACCTGGCCAGCAGAACGTTTGCCTTCACTAACGCTACACAATGCAAAACGGTTCCTCCGTGAAGAACATTCTGTTGACTCAAATAAAACTTTTGTTTCGAGTGGAAAACACCTCTTTTCCGGTTAATGGGGTTGGACGTTAGCCTAGCACACAGACGTGACCGTGAAATCTGTATGCATCTGTGGCCCTCATTACCAGTGTGATGGCCCTACTATATAGACTATACAGGACTGACAGAACAAACTATACAGACTACATCGATCTCTGCCCACCACCCTGGCTCCCTGTGAAACCTTAGACTTTTGGTATATCAGTGTAGCCTTTTTTAGTCTTTTTAAACACAGTTTAGTAATAAAAGCTGTTTTCCAGCGGACACTCCTTCCGGAAGGGTGCCTAACCGAGGAATGAGTAATCGCTCATGAACAATTTTTTCCTGGAGGGGCATGTTTCTGCGGACCCTTTGTATAGTGTGTAACCTGTCTAAGATGCAGCTAAATATACAGTTCAAATTTCAACCTTGGTACAGGTTCACACACAAATATGGTGGAAAATTAAATAAGTACCGTCCCCTGCACTGTTATTTTCCCTTTGGTTTGCGTTGGAAAAGCATGGGGATGAAATTAAGAATGATCACGGCTGGTTTTCAACTGGACGTGTCTTGGTTGTCTACAGGGAGCGCAGCCGCCCATGTTAGTCATGAATTTTATGAAGATTCGAAGTGCCTGTATATGTTCAGCAATGCTTGTGTAAGGTCCCAAAAGTGTTCCCAGTGCAAAGGGCTTTTTGTTTATCGTGTTTAGCTGTGTTCAAAGGCTTTTCCTTTCCGTGGTGTATAATGTACAGTTCATAAGGACATGATGAATGTCAGCCACGACGCCGCAGCGTATGCACAAGTTTGATGCGCAGCATGCAATCATGTGCCGGAACTGCGGCGTGAATGCGACGTTGCAGCGAAGCTTATAAAGCTTGTATTTACGCAAGAACTTACTACTAGCTTTCAGTACGCGTCCTCACTTTATTTCACTTGTATTTCACTTTTTCTTCGCCGGGGAACAATGATCACGGACGGACAGCCCTATCAGCTGAGGTTCCGTAGAATCACAATTACCGAGAACGCCATTGCTTCATTCACATAGTCGTCATGTCGAGCCAACTCTCTTCCTTCTGGCTTATCTATCTAAACGCAATTGCAGGAAAAAACCTGTCCCGTTCGAGAACAACAGTTACGGGGGCTACTTCTATGATGCAGGGTGCAATTTCATCATGCAGAGACTACGTACTTCAGAAGTTTCGCATGAAACGATACATCTAGCTTTCTATGTTCATGACATGTTTTTCGTGGTTTTGTTTAGTTTGTCGTTAGTTTAGTTCGTTTTACTTCTGACAAATTGTCTATATATTTCTCATTGTGGTCCTAAACGCAAGCCCAGTTTTTCCTCACTGGTTCAGGTTGGTCTGTCGCTACTCGCGTGCTATCATTGGCTGACTTCCGAATGACGTTTACACAGATTTCCAGATAATGAATTCTTCAAACCCTCCGTCGTCTGCTCCGTTGTGTACTCCGAAGAATTACAAGACGGCAACAGTTATAAGCGTGAATATGTACTGGTAGCGTCAGGACGCGTTTTGTGACCGCAATCTGCTAACGGTTGACAGATTTCTGTTGCTATATGTTTTCCGTCATTGCTGTACCCTTTTCGACTGTGTGGCAAGTGATGTGAAGCGTGAAGCTTTCTCTCGCCATGAGGGGCATTGGAATGCTTGCCCAGAACCAATATGACGTTGGGTATACATGGACAAGATAAGCTTGTCCAAGTATGCTCCTTCCATAAGGTTTTCCACAAATCTATGCACTGGAAAATATCATTCTCTTTTTTCATGCATTTATTTTATATAATGGGGTGGCTGTTTATTTTGGTAGGACGGATGTCGTTACACGTCGAAACCATGGGATTACTAGTATATTCCGGCAGCTTCACATCCTATATTCTCTCTCTCTCTCAGCTGTCACAAAGGAGCTACAGGCTTACGATACGAGCTACAGGGGAATGATATCATCCGGAGACACCCACCGTTTTCAGCAAATGGCATCTCTGAACGATATGATTTGGAACAGCGATTGGCCGTCGCTATGTTATGCGGTGAAGCTCTGTTTTAAGAGTGCAGCTAAACGTTTCTGTCGCAATAGTCACATATCCATGACTTCACGTTGATGTGCTGTCCCACTTTTTTTCATCCTACAGCATAATACAGACGTCATACACTTATGTGATCAGCTCCCTGTGCTTTTGCTTTCAAGCTGCGTTTGGCACAGGCCTGTGCCAATAGGTTCATTTTGTAGTCCACTGTCTCCACCGGAGCCTTACGATGCTTCGTGGTAGCGCTTTTGGCCACATCACGCTTCGCACGCAAAATAAAATAAATAATTTCATCATTCGTATGCCTAAATATTTCGAAGTACAGAGAATAAACAACGGCTAGTTTAAACGGCGTGCTTCACTTCTTGCTAGTGATAAAGTAGGGTAGAAAGGAAATCGCTATTGCGCTATAGCACGAAAGGAAAGAGAATACGATAAGCCCTACAAATATGTGTCAAACCAGCAGTCCTTGAAAGGAAGGCTTTCGAAAGAGCTTTAAACAACAGCTGAGTCAGACGTAAGTTATATTTATTCCACGATTTGATTCCTGTAAAATTTGTAGGTTTGTAATGTGATAGCGAAGCCTTCAATTCCAGTGAGCTTATACTTCTTGAGAGCTCGTGTACAGCTCTGTGCTACAGCGTATGCTTTCCACTAGCTGTTTTCTTGTAACTTGGATAGACTTCAGCTTTCGCCTACCATTCTAGTACAGTGATGACTCGTACTTTCCTGTCACTTAACGGTTAGGACTCGGTTTCTAGGACTAAGTTTCTCACGTTACACGGAATAAGTGACGTTATAAGAACAGCTGATACATTTAATGGAAGTATATAACATGCAAAAAGCATGCGTGAACACATGTGTGCGGGTCGTACGGTTGTCTCGCTTGGCGCATAAAAGCTTCCATAAATGTCATGCAGTACTTGTGAGCGTAAAAAATAAAAATTAAATAAATAATAAGTCTAACGTAAACAACGTCTTTTTGTTAAGGTTGCAGCCGTCAGCTGCAGGCGAAATGAGGGCTATACTTTTAGTATTTAGCACAACGTTCTTACTTGGTAAGTATATACAAGATCTTTACCCTCATGAAACACGATTTGTTTCTATGCCCTGATATATAAATGATGTAACTTTGTTTTTGCATTGAGAAAGCATTAATGTATGTCAGCCGAGTAGTATGCAGCTACGCTAAATGAGACTAAAAGGCAGGTACCTCTCGCATTCAGTGAACCAGATGGATGCACGGTACCACTATGAATGGCGGTTTTGGAGTTTTTTCTTCTTTCTTTACGCAATTTTAGAGAGTGTGTTTACACAACGCTTATTAAGCAAAGATGTTGGTTTGTTGAAACCAAAAGCGAGTAAAAAGTAAATAGAAAGGAATATTCTCAAAGAAGAAAGTGCTACTGCAGTGCAGAAAATACTAAATATGAAAATTTACAAAAGTCGGTCCCCTAATACATTCATTCCCAGTGAACGGTGTGGCTCTTAAACAGGCACTCAAGCGAGAGAACCTCCAGATGCACGACTCAAACCCACAAGTTCTTGCATATCCAGGGCTCTACCAGTTCTCAACCACATTCACGCGCGTCTTTCACTCTTACTTCTTGTTTTCCTTTTCTTCCTGTTTCCCTTTTCTTTTCTTCTTTTTCTGCTTTCACCCACACACACGTGCGACAGGTGACGCAAAGGCACGTGGTGAACACATAGAAATTGTTGTGGACCATATAAACAGGGACCAAACACAAACAACCACAGAGTTGGCCTTGTTTCAATGCCTTGTCCAATCTGCGTTGTCCAACACCTCACAGCAGTAACATTCATCGAGTGATCAATATTAATCACAATGATAATTCTGAAGTTTCTTTAATAGCACTCGATGTTAGCACCCTTCGTCAGACACCCCGATGCTGTGGGGAAATTTCCCGTTTCCACAAATC
>JARGYV010084714.1:0-17494 GCA_029532675.1 Ornithodoros moubata
TACAAGGAATGAGGCGACCTATGTGGAGTCTGGGACACTCCCTCTTCATCTGAGTGCCAGGCAGCGGTTGCTGTGTCAACTCGCCAGACTCCACAAGTCGTCCGCTAGGCTGACCCTCATTCATCGGCTCAACACGTGTCCTGCCGGTAGATTCTGTGAAGCCCTGAACACTCTCGTCATCATTGCACTCAATCTGCACAGGCCAATCCCAAGCGCACAGCCTTGATCCCTCAACATGTTACAATCCAACTTCAAAATAAAGGACCTCAAGAAGAAACACAACACTCCCGACCTTGTGGCACAAGCCCTTGTCTCTGAGCTCAAAGCTACACAGTATCAGGGCTTCACAGAAATATACACCGGCGCCTCTGTGGACCCATCCCGACTTACAACAGGCATCGCATACAATGTACCCGGCCATTCCATCTTCTGGGCCAGTTGTATAGCCGGATGTATTTCAACCACAGAAGCTGAGATCCTGGCGATTTCCAAGGCAATAGAAGTAACTCCTGCACTGAAGACAACCAGAATAGTCATCCTTAGTGATTCCAGAGGGTCCCTATACAGGATAACCAACAAATTTGAGCACTGCCGGCTGGGCCATAAAGCACGATCGAAGATGGAGCGTCTTCTCAATCAAGGCATCTCCGCCTCCCTGCAGTGGATTCCCTCTCACAAGGGAATCTCAGGCAACGATGCCGCTGACCAACTCGCGAAGGATGCCGTTGCAGAGGAGCCCACCTTTCAGCCCCCTCCCTCCTACTCTGCTGCACGTTCAGCCGTAAAATGTTACATAACCATTCATCACCCCGACAGCCTCACAGCCACCGGCACAGCACCACCTTTGTGTTCAACAGCCGGTCTCCCACGAGTTGAAGCCACGCTGATGCTCAAACTCCGCACGCGGACCGCGCGGACGTGGGCTTATCTCCACTGAATCAACCGAGCAAGTGACCCCTTGTGTCCCTTCTGCAGCACTACCGAGTTCGTCCACCACCTCCTCTTCCACTGTGAAAGATACACGGTGGAACGGGGAGTGTTTATCAACAAACTAACTGGGCTAGGCTTCACAAACCCCTCACCAGCTGACGCCATCTTCCCAACCGGTTCCTTACGCATCAGAAGGCTAATGCAGAGATGTCTACTTACCTACTTAAAGAACACGGGACTCAGCCGCAGACTATAAATCCCTAGTTACAGTGTGTGAGTGCGAGTGTGTGTGTGTGAGTGTTCTGGCTCCGGCCAAGTGCTCTACCATGCCATTTTTTTTTTCCCCGGAGGAAAAGACATCTCATTCGCACCTTGGTTTTCGCCAAGTAGCCATGCGACGCAACACCAGACCTTGAGTGCCCTGTGGTTGTGTGTGATTTTGTACGTGTATTTTTGTACGCCAAGTGCTCCGCCTTCGTCGAAGCAGAAGACAGATCTTGTTCGGACACCAAAAGCCTGGGTCTCCTGTCATAGTTCCTTAATTTTCTGGTTGTTTTTTTAGATTATTTTTTTTTCTTCATTACCTCAATTCTGCTTCTCTCCCCCCTTTTCTTTCCCACCCCCTTCCCCCTCTTCCTCAAACGGGTGCAACATGTCGCCTTACGGGCAGACAGACCGCACCCGCTTCCTTACAACACACTCTCTCTCTCTAGTTTATATATATTAGGAGCCGGCGCGAGACTGCCAAGATCGCTCCTAGGAAGAAGGATGTCGTTCAAACCAGGAATAATGTGATAGTGTCGTTTAGAGGGTGATAGTGAATTGCCGGCAACGCTCTCGGTCGAATGTCTTGAGTTCGTTTCGTTTCGCCCCCTCCTGGTGACTTCTCATGCTGCTGTACTATGTTGAAGTAGACAGATCGTTGTGACCTACGTTCCGCCCTCCTCCATTGTGCGAGAGCAGCTCCACATGTGGCTTAATGCTGAAACAACTTGTTTCGACCTTGTTAGTTCGAGAGGAGAAGCGATGGGTTCTGCGTAATACGTCAGGTTTTTTCTCGACAGACATATCCTTTGTTATTACAGCTATAACTGCACATGTTCCATTACTATATAGAGTAGGCTCTCGCGGCAATCGTACAAACAACCTAAATAAACAAAGGAATTCAAAATAAAAGAAGCAGTTTAGCTCCATTCTTTTAAGGAGAATCGGTTCTCAGAAAACAAAGAACGATTACGTGAGCGTAAACAGGCAACTGGCAGCTTCTATTGTTGCTTTTATCAAGCTTTCCTCAAAATATTTTCTTCTCATTCAACATTCGACAACATTCTCATTCAGCAGAAACTGGTTGGCCATGCGTACCGAGGGCGAAGGGTTTACCAATTACCAGTTGCCATTGTATTGGTATGCATATCGTAGCTTCACGGGAACATCGAGCCATCCTTAAGAGACGCCAAGCGTACCATCTTTCAATCTTCTCTCCCTAATATACTAATAAATAACCCGTGCAAATTTCGAAAGATCATAAACCCTACCGATGACGCGTGTATACGGTTGGTAGATAGAAACGGAGGTATGGCTCCTTCCAACCATAAGGCTGAAGTCCTAAATCGCTACTTTTCTGTTTTTGTAAATCCATGTACCTCATTTGGTGTTGCCCCCATTGTGATAACCAATGTACAAATGCCCAGTACTGTGTTCTACGCCAGTGGTGTTAAGAAGCTCATAGACAATCTGACACTAACGTCGTCTAACAGCCAAGGCAACACATTAAGCGAAAGGTACCAAAAAATTAATGATATTGTCAGTCAATTTTTCGCACTTATTTTCGATCAATCACTGTTAGCTGGAAAAATGGAGATCAGCTGAGGTTGTTTTAGTGCGTAAATCTGGCAAGTGCAGTTCTTCGCGCAGGGTGCAGGTGTGCCCTATTACAACGAATGAGAGCAACTATAAAATTTTCTAGTACATAATTTCTACGCGCACTTATGTACTCAGACTGAACGTTTACATTTGCAACGCAGGACACGAGTCGCGAACAACGAAGTCAGCGCAGTATGCACATCTTATTCTTCCACTGATCAGGACGTTGACGGCCTTGTACTAGGTCGACTACTGCAAGAAGCGTATACATAAGTATCACCCTCACTTATAACCAGTACGTGGTCATCATGTGGGACATATCTTATTCGATGCCGCTTACATGGCCGGATAGGAAATTAGCACCAAAGGCGCACTGATCCCTCTCCACTGGTATTGTCATTAGGTTCTCCCACACAAGGAAATTGAAGCATTTGTCGAGCATGCTTATGATTAATGAACTAATTTAGTTGCTTCTAGCATCTATCGAGGGCAGTAGCATAATTCATGACATCTGTCCTGGATCATGCTACTCCTGTGGATTAACTCCTGTTAATCTCCACCTGAACATGGACTGGGGCCAAGAGAAGAGAACGAAGATACGTGAGACATTTTTTTCTTCGAATGTCGATATACGCTTCTTCTGGTCAACTTGCTGTTGTGGCAATACATGAATTGCACTTGGTAATACGATTAAGTTTCGCCTGTAGTCCTGGTAAGATTTATGTAAGAAAATGGTTTATTTGAACCATGTCATTGGTCGACTGGTTCAACTCCTACTTATACTGTTGGAGATCCGCCGAAGCCAGGTGGGGCACGCAGAATTGCTTTCGAGATGAGTTTTGTTATCACGTTACTCTTTTAGGCGGATGGTGAGTACGCTGTCATCCTGGCAGAGGGCGGAGCGGAGACATACGAGTTTTGTGCCATCTATTATCCTGAATTCAGGAAATTGCCTTCTATTCCCCACACGCTGGTAAGCACTTAATTCTACCTTGTTCTTCTCGACATACCTGCACATTGATCAATCTCATGAGTTCTGTATGTATGCTATACATCTGCCATTTGGTCCGTCTCTAATACCTGCCCATACGCTTTGCATGTGTTATATCAATGCCGATTGCCGGGCTTCCATGGTGTTTTCGAAATTCAGCTTTAGGCGGTTATCTTTGAGATCCCATAAGCGTGTTGCGTCCCAATAGTTGCGGGCATTCAGGCGTTTCGGCTGTCACTCCTTTTGTTGGGGTAGGGCTCTTACTCTTATCTTTATATAGCTGAGCTCTGTCTTCTGTTTTCTTAGATAGCATTGACCGGTAGAATTACCCTGTTCAAATGACTTAGTTCTGCCAACACACCTGGGCACGAAATTAACGGACTTCATAAGTCTTTGCTTCGAGCCCTGCAATTGCATATTTTTTTTTCAGGGATTTGCCCCACTGCTGAACATGACAGCCCAAGACCCATGTAGGGAGTTCAAACCGGAGAACATGAGAGGCATATTACTGATGGTGCGAAACAATGGGAACTGCAGCTCGAACCAGATCATTGAAAATGTGAAACCAGCCAGTCCCCTCGGAATCATAATATCGACTGATCGTGCGACAGTGGTAAGCACAGACACGTAACACGGCAATGTATTCTGGTGTGGCTATTATTCTTAGACGGAAGAGCAAGAGAGAGTTGTATATCGTTTCAGGCTTCCGAAACATTTGACGAAAACACAGTGCAGAACACGAGCATGATTGTAGCCTTCGTCCTGGAATCGTCTGCAGAAGCTATGACGGTACTCAATTCGCATTTCCTATTGCAGTTCGTGTTCTTCATATTGCCGCGTTGCTTGCACTTCCAGTACCTTTTAGAGGTCAGCGTTGCATGTCAGTTGTCCAGTTTGACTGCATAAATATTTGCGCAAAGAAATGAGAGTGTGGGCTGTGTATCGACCAACATTCCTAGAGTGCAATTAAGGTGTCCGTAACTCCCAGCAATGGTCTCTCCCGCAGGCGCTTGAGACACCAACGCATCCGCTTCTAGCGAATATGTTCACACAACAGATACCACCATTCGATGCTAGTATGGCAGTCATCTGGTGTTTTGCCGTCATCACCGTTGCTATTGGTGCCTTCTGGTCAGGGGCTGTCAGGTACAACATGTAAGTACGAACCTTGAGGCATGCAGGCCCAAGTGACCGGCTTAGACAGACCGACAAACATTATACATCCGTCATTGCTGATAGCCCACTTAAAGTGAGCTGGCTGGCACATCCTCTGTGTAGCGTTCGTGAGCAAGCGTGAGCTACGAAATGGCTGAAAAGTCAACATTAAGTAATAATGTCAAAAACTATCTCTAAAATTCCTGGAGCCAGAATCTACCAGCCGAAATCAGCGATGAAAAAAGCCACGATTTTAATTATATGTGACTAATGCCTGACAATGACATGACAATCAATATGACTAATGACAATAAGCCGGCTTGTGGGGCCATGGACAAGCGGTGATCGGAGGGTGATGGGGCCACACCCGAGTGATATGGACGATCGATTCACCACTGGAGAGAGACCACGTGTTGCGAAGCTCCGCAGCTTGCCGGGTTCTCGACAACATTCCGTCATGATCGACGGGTTTCATGTTGTGGAACTATGATGTGATATAAGGAGACCAGACTTGTCAGAACATTTTCGTTCTTAGTTTGTCGGATCTCTATGACTCAGTGGCAATGCTCTCGAATCAGTGAAGGTTGGCTCAGCAGCTACTTCCGTCGAAATGTTTTGATAGTGAAGTTTGCATCAGCGTCCCTACGCTGTTCATTAGGAACGTTAGGCAAGTAGTTTGAACAATAAACGTGTTCAATAAAGGGTGCATTAATTCTCATATGGAGGCATATATGCTTGGAGGAAAAACTGATACGCAGCTGAATGCAGCAGTCCTGATGGCATTCCCACTTATGCGATAAGCTGGATTACCATTATATATGACTGCTTTTATAGGGCTGTATAAAGTCGGCAAGCATCAGAGTGTAACTGGAATAAGGTTGTGTAGCTTAACAGCCACTTATCCATGACGCAAAGTGAGCGTCCTGCATGTGATACCTGCACCTCACCTCCTCGAGTCCTGTTCCAGCTACCAGAGCGAACTGAACAGAGGCAGTGAACTACAGGAGCAGTTTCCATCGAAAGAGGAGGTGCATACAGTCCCGGACTGGATACGCTTTGTCGAAGGAAGCTCCATTGAGGTCCCCGTCAAGGTGGTCCTCATCTTCGTCATCCTGATGATAGTGATACTGATGGCCATGTACTTCTTCTTTGCATATATAGGTGAGTATAGGAAACTAATAATGTCACGGATGAAGTGGCGAACACAGCCATCTTTTATATAACGGTAGGAAGGTTCTGGAGAGTTAGTTCGACGGCGATGTTAGCGCGTATTATTTGGCCTGTCCCTGTCATCAGGAGCTGCGGGGGCGCTTTACCTTCTGGCGCGAAACAATATCATGCACGGGAGCTGCTCGGGCACACTGATTCCTTCCATGCTCCTTGTGCATTGCTCTCACAACTGAATGCCAAAAAAGAACTGTCAGAGAAGAAGGTTAAATTTTTACCTTAATCTTTAGTGAAATTTAAAGAAGAGTGAACAGTACGGATCTGCTCTAAGTGAATTAAGAAACTGTGTTACTACTGGATAGTGACCACCTATTAAGTGAGGCTTTTCCTATGGGCCAGTTACTTTTGTCAGATTTAGAGATGTACGTCTAAGTGACACTTGCTTCGTGTGACTGAGCAGCGGGTTCTTCACGGCCACGTCCACAATTAACTATTAACGTAACCTACAATGCGAAAAAGTAATGTGACTAACAGATGGGTATGGTACGCCAGCAGCAGTGGCAGGTCCTTGAGCTCGCTCAGGGTGTTGAAAATGGCTTGACGGGGTATCTATGCACTGAAATTTGGCCACTGTTGCAGTCTATTTCGTCGTTGCCGCATTCACCATGAGCTCCATTGTCTCGATCGCCGCTGTCATGGAACCTATCATGTACAACTTCCAGTGTGGCACAGCGAAGTAAGGAACCACATATTGTTGGCTGCAGGGTTTCTTTTCAAATTACGCCTACTTTAAATGCGATGGTTATGCGATAGCATTGCAAAGGTTAATGTCTTCTAGTGGTCTCTTTACAGGATACCCAGGTGGCTGTGTGGCTGCGTAGATAGTCATATGGAGGCCAGACAAGTGGTCGTTGCTGCTGTGGCCGTTGTGCTTCCTGTGGTCTGGGTCCTTTATCGTCATTACCCATATGCCTGGGTGCTTCAGAATATTCTGGGAGCGATTTTTTGCATTAATATGTTGAAGTGGCTCCGCATTCGCAACCTTATGGTGAGCAAAATCATGACATGTAAGCAATGTGGTCACAAAACCATTGGAGACTCCGAGACGACACAGCCAAATGGAACGGCAAAGTGAATCTGGAAAGTCTGATCTAGAAATTATACAGAAAAAACTTGTTAGTATCTGTTTATTACAATCACATTGGCCGCTCCGTCTATTACGATTAGGATAGGCTTCACTGCTGTAGATTGCGCTCTGGAATGCACAGAATCGACCTGACTTGCATATCCCTGATAAGTTTACGGGCTACAGTCAAGTGTTTTCGCAATAGTTCTGTATTAGACGTTGCTGAGCATTCAAAATGTGTTCACTGAAAAGCAATTTGGGCAGCGTGCTGCTCTGCTTCTGTAAATATTCACAATATTTTTCTGGCTCTCGCGCGTCCTACTTAGTTATATTCCTCTTGTAGTGACTGGCTTCGCTACTTAGATTTGCTGTACTCTCTTGCGCGTGCGCCAATTCTAAGGCTCCGGCTGTTTATGGGCACGTTGAAAACATAGAATTAAATGCATCCTTCCTCTTGTACAATATATATTTTGACACAACATGCGATGCGAATTCATTGCCAAAAATATTTGTGTTGCCAGAAAGTTACGAGAACGCGAATTTCCCTCCGCAGATAATTACTACCTTCCTGGTGCTTGTATTCTTCTATGATCTCTTCTTTGTCTTCGCCACGCCTTACCTAACAAAAGTGAGTTATGTGCATTGGTGTACTGCAGAGGAGATCTGAAGGTGGCTGCAGGTTTCTTTCCAGCAGGTGAACTTTCTTCTAGATCTATTCAGCTCTGTATTGTCGTGTTCCTTTTCTTTGGTAAATGCTTACATACAATTACTATTCACGGCACTTGGTTACGCTTGGTTGGAAACACATTACAGAGACTCCAAACTAGACCCAACGCTAGACAACTGCAACGCTATTGGCTCTAGCGGTCAGTTAGGGTAACGCCGTTAAAGTTGCCCTCGGCACATAAGTCCAGGTGACGCCCTCATCTTCAAGAGTTTGAAGTCGACTTGGTATCTAACAAAGTACTTTACATAGGGAGGGGAGAGCGTCATGGTGCACGTGGCGACAGGAGGTGGCTCCACAGAGTCTCCTCCAGTTTCGATTCGAGTTCCTTACCTGAGCACAAGGGCTCTCTCCGTTTGTCTGCAGGGATATTCCTTCATGGGATACGGCGATATTCTAGCTCCAGGTACACCTAAAGATATAGCGATATTTCCAGCCTGAATTTGTGCCTTCCTTGTTGTAGGCTTACTCGTTTCCTACTGTTACGGCTTCGATCTTCTCTTTGCCGGCGGCTATCTGTACTACTTGACTGCTTTAACATGTGAGTCGTCTATTTTATCCGAAGTATGACACCGCGAAGGATGCTCGAAGGACGATGACTAGCCACTGTGTATCATCGGCTGTATATCATCAGGGCCAAGCCTGCGAATTCTTTCTCACTGAACTAAAGATCGGCAGTAGATTTCTTTTTTAAATATAGATTCGTTAGCATAGAAAAAGCTGGGAGAAGTTTTGAGTTTTTCGAAGTGCGTTCTCTCTTATTTTAGCAGTCGGCTTTCGTAAAACTAGTAAATTAATTAGCTAAACAATACTTTTGGTTTGTGTATTTGTTCATGTTCTTCATAGTCATGTGTATCGTACACGATCAAATGGTTGTAACTTTTTATGCGCTTTTATTTTTACTTGCTAGGTAAAAAGAACTAAAGAAGACTGTTTGTGAGAGGGTTTGCGTCCCCATTTCTATGTTCCAGCTTCAGAGCAAGAAGTTTGATTGTCTTTTGATGTAAATTTGTTTTGACTGTTGAAGTGGAGTCGGAGGAAAATGGAAGAACTTTGGAACATATATTTAAATGATTCCTTTGTTCTCTGTGAGTTCCATCTAAAACACGGCACTCATGTGCCACAGGGAGGTCCGGGCCTATTCTTCAGATGTAAAACTTACTCTTCAACCAGAGCTCGTTTGTGGTTACCGCAGCGTTTTGCCACGTTGCCACTATCGCTTCGTTTACAACATGGCTGTATCTGCTGCACCTTCCTACACCGTTAACGGTCGCATATTCTGCTACGCCATTGGTGGTACTGTGTAATAGAAATTACGTAATACGTAAATTATAACGTATTTACTTTTACTTTAACCTGCTCATTGATGATAACTTATATCAGATTTTAACGATAGTTTTTGTGGTCCCATCGACGGCACTGGTGTTGCCGCGTCTGCTACAGCGTCCGCGCAATCTTAGGTTTGCTTTCGCGTCTTTCGAGGCCGAAAGACGCGCCACGCAAATTACCTGCCACGCTTCGATGGGTTCATCCTTGACGTCAGCAATACATCTCCAATGCCACTAACCTAACATGTGTTATGAAAAGACATAAGTCAATTCTGGTTCTATTAAACGTTGCAAATTTCACAAGAAGCCGAACGCGCACTGTTCGAACTTCCGAAGCCTACTGTGCCTCCTAACCACTAGGCCACCACCGAACACAGGCTGTTGCTGTCGCAGTTTGAAAACCCTCTCTAAGAGGTTCCACGCTATGTAATTGGTCCGACGGTTTGACGGTGCAGCAGACGGTACTGCACTAAGCAAAGCTTGAAATGTGGCAGGTGTGATCTATACGTCGTGCTTATACTGACTTTCCTTGAATAACCTGTCTACCCCTCTCGCCCCACACAGGCTATTCCACTACATTATTTCACGTGTTGTGGTAACAAGCATTATATTTTGACAGTCTACGGCCTGGGGCTAGGAGCGACGTATGTAGGACTGTACATCATGGACGGGGCCCAACCGGCACTCATCTACTTGGTGCCCGCAACTCTGATTCCAGTCCTATGCTTGGCGTGGCACAGAGGTCACCTACGCGAAATCTGGAATGGAATATCCGTACGTAGATCTTCTCTGCAGACAGCAAGTAGATGTGTGTACATCTAAATAACGCTGAGAACGTAGAGGCCGATGTCTTTTAGGCATCAGTGTCTGCTTCTGCACTTATTCAACCGATGACGTTTCGAGCGGCGCATTCAAAGAGCGTCGTGTAAAATACGTGGAGAACAACTGCCAAGGACAGCCCGAGAAAAACGAGATGGCACTGTTCCATCACCGGCTTTCTTGTTACGGCACTGTACGCGCACGAGAATTTCGCCTGCAATGCTAGACAGATTCATAAAGTAACGGCTAGGTTGGGGAGCAGTTTTCTAGTGAAATATTAGCTAATGAAATCCTTGGCGCATAACCTATAGATTCATTGATTTCGCACTTCTATAATTCTCTATTACTAATCTTCTAATTCTCGCTCACGTTATAGTTTCCTACTGTTGGAATTGAAAGGACCGGACTTTTTTTTTTTTTCTTGCCAAGTAATATATAGCGTTAAAGCCACGTACACGATGATCACAATGGCTTCTATGAACCCTGACATAGCATAATTTCCTCATCAGAGCCCACGGCGAGGGGAGACCATGCAAGAGAAGCCCACATCTGTCGAACGTAGATATAACGTTGAACACGCAGAGCGCCCTGCACCTCGTATATCACGCTCGGGCAAGAGGGTGACCTACAACCCTTATTCCATTGTGGATGTGCCGAGAATGCATTACATGCGCGCCACTGCGCTCACCTGCCTTCCAGAACACAACGTGACTCTAGGCGCATTGAAGACTTTACCCAAATTAGAGTTTCCTTCCTTGGGCGACTTCAAGAGAAACAACGAAGACTACCTCTCCTCCAGGAGCAAAAGAAACCTAGCAATACTCCGATCTCAGAGTCCTGTCGGTGACGTGCGGGACTTCGATGTGCTGCAAGAGCATAAGCCTCTTAAGATCTCTGCAGTCTCTGTCGTGGAAGCCAACACAGACCGGGCGGATAGCAATGACACTAATAACTAATAAAATAATTACACCGTATAGATGTGTATATTTTAGTCTCTAACTGCAAAAATATTATAGTGGTTGTGATAGTGTTAATAAACTGATTGCACGAACGTCTTTCTGAGCAGAATTCAAGTGCACAGATAAGGCTGGCCCACAGCAGTGAACAAAATAGTCATAAGGGTAAATATGAAAAGAGTAATTAGAAGTAAGGTAGCCTAGCGAAGGGAAAGTGGAAACTATTGGGCGCGGAATGCTGTGTGTGTGTGAATGAGTGAGTGTGAGTGGAGTGGAATGGATCGGAGTTGAGTGGATGAGTTAGGGGAGGGATAGGCATACAATGCTACAATGAAGGAAGTAAAAACGAGATATCCACATTTTGCTTTGGTTGGAGGTACTGTAAGGCATACTGAAATAAGGTGCGCATAAAATGTCCGAACTTCCCGTCGACGTCTGAGTACAACCTAAGGATCGAACTACGTCAAAACTAGGATGGATGTTGCAGCTTCAGTCTCTGCGACGTTCCGTGCCGTGTGTAAGGGTCTCGCGAAATGTTTTGTTGGCACGTCACGCAAAACATTGAGAATAGGCTCCCCTGCATGGCATAGGTGTAGCGTTGCATATTTGCATGTTATCTTCTAAACTCTGTGGCTAATACCCTGTTTCCAATACGTCATGCACACTATCGCCATCCGCCTTTTAGGTGTCCACGACACCTTGGTCACTGCTGGTCTCATGTCACAACCAGGTGTCGAAACCGGAACTGAACCGTAACCGTATACCGCAAAAAAAAAAAAAAAACGTTATTTTTTGCTGAACCACACCCGAACCGTAAACATTTTTTCTTTCCCCTTGAACGAACCGGAACTGAACAACGTAGGGAGTTTTAGTGAATCGTTTCCACACCAACCGTTCCGTCCCGGTTCATGGCCAGCGGCACTGCGCATGCGCGCCGCGAACGGTTTGCCTGCTCAGAAACGGTTGCGCCGATTAGAGGCGCTAGAACGGTTTGTGGAGCAGAGCGAACGGTTTGAAACATAGCTGCCAACGAAGGTTTCCCCATGGTGCCTTGCGCCGCTTGAACGTGTGTTGACCCTCGCGCGCACGAGATAGCGAAGCTGCGCTACAGGCACCCGGAACGATTTTGTCGTGGTTCGCTAAAACTCCTCGTGTCGCCCATACGGTTGCTGTGAACGGTTCGTGGGAACCGTTTATTTTTAGAAACCGTTGCCGCTTTTTACGGCTCACTAAAACTGCCTAATATGATGCGATAGCCGGTTCGCCAAAGGGTAAAAACGCTTTCCCAGTTCCTTACAACTGGACTGCCACGCACCATCTCCCTGCATCACTCGGTATCTTGCCGAATTTATGAGGCGGATATACAAAAATTATAAACCAAGAAGTGCTGAGTTCATGCACCTTCTACAGCCTCACGTCCAAAAGGTCCACGAGATCCCTATGCATTTTTGTGACTCAAGGTGTCAAAGGAAATGGGGTGGTATACGACAAAACACTTGGCATTGTTGCCTCAGCTGTTTCCTTCATTCAGCGTCGCAGTGCGAAGGCGACGTAATTAAACTGCAATAGTTCACATGACTCCTCAAGCAACGCGGACAACCAGCGATCACGGGAAGGAGATTGCGCGTGACCCAGAGCGTCGAGCTCTGACGCCAGCTTCTTCTTCTTTTCCTTCCAGCTAGACGGCGTCTAGCTGGCACTATCTCTTTCTCGCACGGTCTCTTTCTCCGGTGGTCGGCGTCTACTAGACGCCGGAGAAAGAGACGCGCCCGCTGCGTACACTGTGTTGTCAACGGGCACCACGGCGGCTCGTCGTGGTTTTTCAGCTCCTCTGACTATTCTAAGTACAACGCGTGAGTTTAGTTACATCAGAAGCAGTGAATAGTAGTGATGCAACAGTGGCGAAGTCATGTTTTTGTGTGAGAGGGAATGTACTGTTCTTCGAGGCGCGGAAAGAAGCAGCACACCGCACCGCCTGGTTCAAGACGATGTACTTACGTACTGAGGACAACGTGAACTTGTTCTGGTCGTGTCAGTGCGCACACAAGGTGTGGACGTTCACCGCCTCAAACGTAGAAGCGTCGCGAAAATAATACTTATCATTGAAATAGGGGATGTAATTGCTGATATGCTCGCTTCTATGACGCCGAACCGTCAGTGAGCCAAGCTGGCAAGCTTCATCAGTTCCACTTCGGTTACGTACGTTAATGTGCTCTCATTATTAGTGAGCTGTCCTTGACTTAAGCACAGTATTTTTCTTGTGTCTTCCAGTCACGTCATGGAGCGTGAAAGGACGAATCCCGTGCGGCACTTCATCGTTTACGATAGACGGAGCAACACGTCAAGATGTCAGATCGAGGGATGTAACTTCGATATGAAAGGTGATCACGCAGCAAACTTAGAGCGCCACGTTCAGCGTATTCACCCTGATATCTATGAGTCTCATATGCTGTCGAAACAAAGACCCAGCAAAAGGCAACAAGACGCGACAGCATGGTCATACAACAAGAGATCCTCTTCACAGCAAAGCCTAGAAGAGGTCATACGAAGGAAGACGACGAAGAATGCCGTTTCAAAGGACAGTATTGTCTCCGCTTGCGTGGAACTAGTCACAACAAATGGACGTCCCTTTCAACTGATGAAAGATTCGGGATTTCGGAGCCTTCTGAACCCCTGATAGAAATTGCAGGTGGCGGTTTCGCGATCAACTCTAATATATTCAAATAGACGTATGTGAGGACGCTGCGAAAATACGGCAGCGAATCAGCGAATCGCTGAGGTCCCGTCTTTTCAGCTTGAAGATTCACTGCGCCACCCGCATAGATAGAGTCGTCCTTGGTATCAATGCGCAGTACATTGAAAATGGAAAAATCGCTGTACAGACACTTGCAACGAAGGAGTTGTACGAGCGGCACACCGCAGAATACATCAAACTCCAAATCTAAGATGTGCTAGCGAGATGCGAGCTTGGGGTGAATCAAGTGTACAGCTTGACAACAGACAACGGTAGCAACATGTTAAAAACAGCAAGTCTGTTGAACGACGCGACCTGTGGTGAGACTAGCGACTACGATGACGCCCCTACTTAGTTGTCTCGCGACGTAAACCCCCAAATTATTATTATTATTATTATGACGCCCCTACGAGTGACGACATTTCTATGGACATTGACGAAGAGTTCAGCGTCAGCGGCGAGCACCAGGATGTACGTCAAATACATAGCGTTCGATGTGCAGCACACACGCTGCAGTTGGCAGTGAACGATGCTTTAAAACATGAGGCGACTGTTGATATATTCACGAAATGTCGCAAGATTTCAAAGAAGCTTCGAACACAGACACTTATGGCTCTCATTCGCAAGCTTAAGCTGAAGAAGCCAATCTTCGATTGCGTTACACGGTGGATGTCTACTGTAGTTATGCTCAAACGCCTCACTGAGCTGAGAGGGTTTTGCGATGACATGTTTGGTACGGAAACTGAGTTTCGCCTCCAGATGACGAGTGGAGAGCAGTGGATGACGCCATACAGGCTTTGGCTCGCGCCGAGGAAGCTACAAAGAGGCTTCAGTCGGAGCAGTTGACTCTCGGTGACTTTTATTCTTTGTCGATAACGTGCAGGGAGAGAACAGCAAAACTGACATCTACTCTGGTATCCAGTTTGGTAGTGGACATACGGTCAAGAGAGAGGCGTTTATTTGAAAGTGAGCTGTTCGGCTCAGCAATTTTCTTAGACGTCCGTTACCACGTGCTCTTGTCTGACGATCAACGGACAAAAGCGAAGCTCCACCTCACAAGACTGTGGAAACGTCTATCACCACCTTCATCCCTGTGTAGGTCGGTACAATCTGAAACCGCTAACTCTGAAGAAAAGGAATAGGAAATAACCGAGGATGAAGTTGAGGAGCTTCTTAGACAAAAAGATCGTGCCCAGCCTAATGCGACTCTCGTCCACTCCATATCGTCAATGCTCGATGCTGTTGAGGCAAAGCCTAGGATCAGTAAACAAGCGGACATCCTTAAATATTGGGAATGCCAGAAGGAAAAAGAAACCGAAATGAAGGCGCGGCGGACGTTGTCCTTGCTGTGCCCGCCACTCAAGTAAGTGTTGAAAGGGCATTTTCTGCTCTCAAGTACGTACTGTCTGACCATCCCTCCGGCCTTGCACCCGACATACTGGATGACATCCTTGTTGTGCGTTCCGCCGGAAAGGAAAGAATTGCAAGAGGACTAGCATAACCGGGCTTTTTACTTCTGTGCTTTCTTCTCTCGTTTTTCTCTTTAGAAATTGCCGATAGCTTTTCGTACTGAAGTTCAATAGTACGCTATACGTCATATACCATCAGTTTTGGTACCATAAAGGATAATCTGCTGTGAACCGCGTGGTTCTTGGTAGCTCTGAAGTGTAGGTCTCTCTGAAGTGTAGAGACGAGGGCGTAAGAGGAAGGAAGGAGGAGCAAGGTCATCGCCGCGAAACCTAATGATACGTCTCATGTCGTAGATTGCTTAGCTCAGCACACGTAAACCGGTTCAAACCGTTATTTTTGTTGCGCTGAACTTGAACCCGAACCGATAACCTTGAACCGGAACTTGAACCGAACCCCAAAAAATAACGGCTCCGAGCCCTGGTGACAACTGTTGAATACTTTGTGCATGTGCGTGCGACTGGTACCGAGACGCCACGGAATTTTGCACCAGACAGAAATCGAACATTAGGAAGCAGACCTCCCGAACGTGGCCCTTCGGTTCGGGTTGCAAACGGCAAAGTCAGCGGTTCAGTGTCTGGATGGCCCATGACCACAAGCGAGAGGCGAGAGCGTCTGTGTGTTACGTGTCTTTCGCCTGTATTGACTATGTTTTCCGTTGAGTGTGAGTGAGAACTAAAGCAGTTGCATTGTTGTCTTCGTAGAGTTCACTTGTCTCTCTCTAATCTCCCAGCCGAAGTTAAAGTTTTTCACGAGGAATATGTTACACAGCGGCAACCGTCAGTCAACAAACCTTAGCTGGTGGAAATTTCAGTATCATACCTAAATCACATTTGTGTTGAAAACGACAGTTCGTTAGCGACGAGACTAAAATAAATGTCAAACAAAGAAAGTGCTGTACCAGTACCCAATAAATATATCATATCACAAGTGGGGATGCAATCACATATTATTTGCTGAAACACACGCATATTACTAAATTCACACGGAATATTTATTTCTATGGAACTCCCACTAGTAATGAAATGTCCTGGCTGCAGGAACCAGATGTAAAATGAAATATAACTCTGTACAATGAAAGCTGCACTGATGCTTTATTCAATATAGAAGATAACACATTCACGTGACGACACACATACTCAGCGCCACTTAAAGCGATGCTGCTTTTTTCCATGTTCGTAGCCAGGTTTTAGGCAGGAGTTGTTGCCGCGTGATTTATGGTTCGGTTAAGCGCACATGTTGATCAGTGGTGCGAAGTGGCTAGAGCTCGCTATCGTCAAAAAGCGGCGAAATGCGGTGAGACTGATCCTCTCCTGGTTACGTGTGCGTTACCGATGCCGATGATACGACGTACCCTAAGGTGAAGGTAACCGATTATAGGGATTACTTAATAAATGCGACAAGCTTCGTCACACGTTGTCAAATTAAGGACTACAAAGCTCTAGAATCCCATACTTTTCTGACATGGGGTGGGTGGAGCAACCACGAACGGAGGGTACCGGCGATGGAAGTATTGCCATCAGCAAAGTAAGAGGAACGTATTGCGTACGGCACACAGGGGACACTCACATATCTCACGTAGGATATTTCGCGAGCTACTTGACTGATTTCGCTGTGTTACACCGCCAGGCAAGCGCGGTGTAACTATCGATGAGGGTTTTGATTCTTACGGAGAACATGATGAGACAAGTGAGCAGGTGATGAATGACGGCTACAATGACAACATATTTATATTCACATTTACGCAAGATGCTTTTATGCTAAAGTGATAGCAAATGCTACTTACCGAATGGCATATATGCAGGTTATCATGTGAAGGAATTTTGTAACTCAATATTCAGGGGTCGGATTCATAAAGCGCTCGTACGACAAAATTTCACTTAACTCTGTCGTGCGACAAGGTTACGACAAAGCCTGTATTCACGAAGCGCGCGCGTCTTAAGACCTCCTACGAGAGAATCCTACGAGAGCTCTCGGGCTGTCGTACGACCATCATGGTTGCGTACTTGGCTGCGGTGGAGCGCCTTTCTCGAAGAAGTTTGCGGCGTGAACGTGCTTTCAAGACGCGTGTAACCTTAGAAGATATCTCCGAGAGTCACCTCCTGCGTTATTACCGCCTTCCGAGTACGTCGGTACGTGGCTTATGCGACGTCTTAGGGCCTGCTCTGAGGAGGCCTACATCACGCTGCCACGCCATCCCCGTGGACGTTCAAGTACTTTTGGCACTCCACTTT
>JARGYV010084716.1:0-18834 GCA_029532675.1 Ornithodoros moubata
ATTGTCAAGTTCGTAGAAACGGTGCGGTCGGAGGTAAAAGTTGAAAAACAGTTTTCACAGTTATTTTGTGGACTTGGCACCCTTCAAGGTGAATACACGATTCGGCTTGCGGACAGTGCGACCCCGTATGCCTTATACACTGCCAGAAGAATACCAATTCCACTTCGAAACGCGGTGCTGCAAGAGCTCCAGAAAATGGAGGGACAAGGTGTCGTTACAACAGTCGAAGGCCCAACTCCTTGGTGTGCTGGCATCGTGCCAGTTCTTAAGCCGTCACGCCAGGTCAGGATTTGCGTAGACCTCACCAAGTTAAACGAAGCAGTTCTGCGAGAACGTTACGTACTACCGACAGTGGAAGAAACCTTAGGGTTGCTCGGAAAAGCGCGAGTTTTTTCAAAGCTCGACGCTAACTCTGGGTTTTACCAAATAAAATTATCGCCGGAAAGCCAAGAGCTTACTACTTTCATTACGCTGTTTGGAAGGTACTGTTTTACCAGGATGCCCTTTGGCATAACGTCCGCTCCTGAATATTTCCAAAAGAAGATATCTCAAGTCTTAAGTGGGCTACCCGACGTGGTAAATATGATGGATGATATACTTGTGTATGGCGAAGATGAAGAGGAACATGACGATAACTTGCGCAGAGTTCTACAAAGGTTATCAGATTCAGGGGTGACACTGAATCAAGCGAAATGTAAATTCAGAACTAAGGAAGTCGCCTTCCTGGGATATCTTATCAACGAGAAGGGAATAAACCCGGATCCAGGCAAGGTTGAAGCAATTAAAAACCTCCCGCCGCCGGTCGATGTCTCAGGCGTGCGACGAATCTTAGGAATGGCAACGTATATGAGCAGATTTCTACCCAATTTGGCGGAAAGGACAGCACCTTTAAGAGAGCTGTTACGGAAGAATACAGAATGGACATGGGGCTCAGCCCAAGAAGCGGCCTTTGCCGTCATTAAGAATTCCATTTCGTCAGCGCAGTGCACTGCCCGATATAATTCCCGAGGAGGGTTCCGATACATCCACGTTTTCTACGTCCTGGGCGGGTGAACTACAGGGACCTTCTCAAAAAAGACGGGAAATTCCGTTTAAAACAGAAAAGTCATTTCAATCAAAGGCATGCGGCAAGAAGGCTACCGCTGTTGGAACCTGGAAATAGGGTGTGGATCAGAGACATAAAAGAAGAATGGGTAGTTCTGAGTAAAGCAGACACACCCAGGTCCTATATCGTCCGGACTACAAAGGGTGATATAAGACGGAATAGAAGAAGTCTCGTTGCACGTAACCCTACCCGCCAGGTGGAAATCCCAGCGCATGTTAACAGCCAGGAAGCGTGCATGGGACCCTTTGACCTTTTGGGAGAGGACAGTACGGGCAGGGAACGTCCAGACGGGCAGTCCGCTGAACACCCTGGGGACGTCCGACATGGGGAAAGAACCCCAGTTGCTATAACTCGTTACGGCCGGCAAATATATATCGTCCCATACGTTTTAGTATTGATGACTAACGGCCTGTATCACAAGAGTACTGAACTTGTGTACTGAATTTCAGGATATTTATGATATCCTTGTGTGGGGATTGTGCTACGTAGCAGTGTAAAGCAGTTTCCGTGTGTGTGTTTTCGTAAGTCTTGTTTCAGTTTTCCGAATGGTTTGAAAAGAGAGGGATGTAGTGTTTATCATATCTGTTCTTGTGTCTGCGTCGTATCTTTCCTTCTTTCCTTGGAATCGCTCTGGGCGTATTGTTATCTGTCCCCCTCTGTGCGGAAACCTGGAATGTTCCATGCCAAGCCCGAGGCTACTTAAGTGAAGCCGGGTTGGAAATAAAGATCAGTCTGGTTCCTGCATAGCGACTGACTGTTACTCTGCCCTTCGGGGAGACACCCAACATGACACACCCAACACGACAACATGTTTGCAGGAGGCTGTTGAAGCGTGTGGCGAAAGCCCGCTAATTGTTCTTCTCAGACGTAATCAATTCCAGTTGAAACAATGGCTCTGTGGCTGCTTCTGACTCTGAGAGTAAGACACTCGCATGTGGGCAATTGTGTGAGAGTTGTGCGAAAGTAAAAGTGATTCCAGGTGTTCTACCGACATATTCATGGGCTCAGATAATGCTTGCTGTTATTTGTGTGGAGCACCAGCAGCGGCGAGCAATGGAAGTTGCATCACTGGAGTTTCATTCCATCATTAAGGGCACCAGCATGTCCTTATTTAGTGTTATTGCCGTAAGGCAACTCTAGCCATGAGCGGCGTACAGATGTGGACAGAGGGAGATAGGGGGGTTACTCTAAGGGAACCCAAGCTGAAACCCGAGCCCGTGGTTTCTCCCAGACTAGGCACCGGATAGAGCCGCGCCTTGGTCCAGTCAGCGTCCTCTTGGAGGCTGCACGATAAATGACGCTATTGAAGAAACCTCGCAGATTAAATATTATTTTTTCCTTTCACAGATTCCTGCTAAGAGTTTTATTCTCACACAAAGGGTTCAGTAGGATTCTGTGCGCATAAAAATAGAGAGGATTTCCTGTCCGTTTTCTTGTCATGAAACCAACGGGCTTCGAGAGAAATAACCTGCAAGAAAAAAAGATGTAGTGGACTATTCCTTTCGAACAGAGGGAGCCTGGAAGCGTCAGAGCAAAATGTTCAACCTGCATTGAGCCGAGACGGTGTAGGCGTGCAAGCTTTGCAAAATAGATGCAGTGAAGATAAGCAGCCTTTATCTCTGCGGCTTTGCTGTGCACTACAAAGTGGCAGGAATATATAAATATGAGCGCACCTCACTAAATAATGACTCGATGCTCATGAAGTGCACGCAATAAGCTACGCGTGCGGCAGTCAAATTTTTCTTGAGAAATTGCTGCGAAATTGCGCGTAGCGACGCCTGGTGGAAAACAAATTCATCAGGCAACAATTATATAAGGTACCAAACCTTTCTTGTTGTTGCTTCGTAATCAGACTTCCGAGGAGAAGTACTTACATCTAGAAATAGATAGAGGAAAATCCGGCCCATTTCATCACGTTTTTTGCCTCCTGACTCTGCTGTCCATGCTGCATAGATGTGGACTGGATCGGCGGCCAATGCAAGGTTGAAGGTGTGATGGACGCAATGTTACCTACAATTTGCGTTTCGATGATTCCACAACACGGTCGCATTGTCGACTCCGAAGCTAAAGTGCTTTTGATTCCTTGCTGGTCACTGAAATTCCAAGGCGAATACTGCCTTTTGTGAAATATCGTCAAATCCACAGCTAAAGCAGGCGCCGGATGTTGATGGCATTTCGGGCACACATAATGAGGACTTCAGCCAACTCCGCAGCCGTCTGCTACGTTTGTCCGGAGAGAGTTGTCGGCCAGCTACTGTGCTCCTGTGGTGAAGAGCGTGCACAATTTAAGATGCACGATTTCCCGTTACCTGTTTCCTAATCAATAACTATTAAATGTTAATTATTAAACGTCTTCTGTATAGTCGCACTCCTCTGACGGCGGAATTAAGTCACGTAACGTTCGTCATGATGCTGCCATCGCTCTTTGCCCGCAGTTGGAATGAACTCACTTTTACAGAGGCCTTCCCGGCATGGTATCTTCTTGCCCAATGGCTATTTTCTCGTATTGGACGTCCTTGATTTCACTTGTTTCCTCTTTCTTCTTGTGAACTTCACTATTTACGGCTGCTGCGCACTGGGAACATGTTTTCATCTATTTTTGTGAGCGTTTCAAAATTTTGATTCAACAGACACATTTTTGCTGTCATGAATTGCCATTAACATCTGTGCTGCAGCCGTAATTTATAATCCCACGTTGAAATAATAGCGCGTCTTTCGCAGGTAAAAGCCATGGATGTGATGGGCCCAGCCGCTGCGCCAGCGGGCAAAGGAGATGCAGGTGCGCCTCCGCCGGTGGCAGCCCCGGGAATGGCAGGGGAAGTTCCGGCTGCTGCCGGCGACCCTATGGCTGGCCAGCTTGCGTGGGACCCCAATATGCCCTTGGAGGACGATGGCATCATGTAAGCTCACGAATGCAGTGGTCGACTGATACCGTTACTGTGAACGGACCCTCTCTAAGACAGCCTTTCACGCCAAATCCTGCGCTCGTGTTCCCAGTAATACGCACAGCATATTGCAAATGGGAAGAAAAGGACAGTTACTCTCACAGCAGACAGAGTTTGGCGACAGCTAGGTCCCATTTGAAGTTGCTTCCATTCCTCAGAAAAATCCGTTCGGTCTGTCCTCTCCTGTGACGTCATGTTCCACGGGTGAAACTACAGATAATTTGGACCATCTTGTCACGTGCACCTGAAATCTCCGGCACATGGTGCCAGTAACAATGTCCATCTCCCCCACATTGCTACCGTTCTTGGACGGGATCGAACCTGCGAACTTGAACCTGACACGTTGCCACTGCATTACCGTTGGCGGTGATTCTTCCGAACAAGAGGGAAACTCTGAAAATAAATATTAGCCAGTTTTCGGGACCGGGTTCAATTTTGCCCGTACGACCGGAAGAACTGCGCATGCTCGGATTCTATCCTGCTCTGGTAGGTTAGGATTTGAGCAAGCGTCCGATCAACCTACCGATTGTAGGGAGCAAATTGAAGCGGTTACCTGCGACAAGTTCTTGTTTAGCCCAAGAACCTTGCTTGCTGAAATAGGTCCATTCTTTCTAGAAATGTCTTTTGCTTTTTTCCACAGCGAGAAGGCCATCGACCTGAATCCTCACCGGAAAACAATGGAGATTTTTCTGATGCTTGCCCTGTTTGTCGCCTTGACTGCTGTCAGCGGCATAACGCTTTCTTCCTACATCGTCCTCGATGTACTCTGTACGTGGCTCGCTACACTCTGCAAAGAATGCTCTAGAGACGTACATGCAGGTTTTCTGAAATACGCCGCATTGCACTTGAACAGGGCCGCTAGCATACTGTTATTTTTCATGGAGACAGCATCATTGCTTTGATCGTACATTATCTGAATTAGGTGTGTCAATCAGAAGGGAAAGTGCAGGTAGAGAAGTTGTGACGACTGATTGCACGTCTTTTTTCCCGTGTCTCCAAAAATGTGGGGCTTTCGAAAACGCCGCTTGTTCGTTTCCCTCGCATGCTCGATGGTTGCTCTTCCACACGTAGCGCCTTTCGGAGACAGCCTTGGCACGTAATCTTTCCGTTCGTGAACAAGGAACGACCGAGCAGTCTTTTAGGGTGATGGACTTTTTTACGCCCGAAAGGAGAACAATGTGCAACAGAGATACAAGTGTAACCCACGGACTTTGTGTCGTACGCCGGCATTTTCAGTGTAACGTTTATCACTAGAACGCCCCGTCGTCAGTTTCAACTAGCTATTTATTTAATGAGGAAACATTACGGAGGTAACATTACGAACTCCTCATTACGTAGAATTTCCAAAAGGAGCAAAAGAATGGCCTTTGGCAGAGGCGCAGTTTTACCGGCGCGATGTAACGTTTAACGCGATATTAGTGACTAGTCTCAGACTGCATCATATATCCGGGGGCATCTCGCAATAGCTTACCAATATTCGCAACATGCTGTGTTACCAATTCTTATGTTATGAAAGGAAACTCAAGTAAGTTTGACTGCTTTTAATACTGGGTAAATGTTTAACCACGGTGTGTGTAGTAGTGGTCCTCTGGCGAATAGTTCCTCGAATGTACCTGTGCCGTTGGCTCTGGCATCCATGAGCATTTTGTTACTCGCTGTATGCGAATAGTTAAGGGAGTGGGAAAGTTGACTAAACCTCAAGTTAAGCTTATCAAGAAAGGAGTGGAATACCTTCCTTCTGTCCCACGCTGAGCAAACAACGCAAACAGAAATATTGAGACAGAGGAATAGAGGTGACGAGAGCTTCAACTTGACTCTTTCAGATGCGTCGCCTCCAGCGAGAGCCCAAGCCCAGTTGTCCTACTGTGTCAGTGACGCCTGCAACGAACATGGTGAGCTTTTATCAAAAAACGTTTCGGAATGTTGCGTTTGACCTCTCCTGCCCGCATTGACTGTAAGTACGTCTAGGTCATGTTCTTTTAGGACACCATCCTCAATTGCCCAGGAAACCAAAGGGAGCAAAAAAATCCCGTTTTGTGTTACAGAAGGGACATTATGTGTGCACTGAAGAGCCATTCTTAGGTGGGAATACAGAGTTGGCTTCTTCGATTGATGAAACCATCGTCAAAAAACACGTGTTTGCCTTCCAGTGGTCGTCTTTTTTTTTTTTTTGCCCTTGTATTGTGAGACAAGCTGTTTATCGAACGGCTGCCCGACTAATAGTCAACCGATATCAGTATGGAACCTTGGGTTCATGTCCTGGCCTGTGTAACTTGTCGTCCATGGGGGAAGATGAAAGCGGGGTCTTGCAGCAACGAACTCAGGTGGAGGGTCTCGCAGAAGGCGAAGGCTGGTTTCAGGCGGTCGTTGGAACCCGTTTCCTGTGGGGTAAATCGTGATGGAAAAGTAGCTTGTCCACGCTCAAGGACTTCGTAAGGGCCGTCATTAGGTCGCTGAAGTGGACGCCACTATAGCGGAAGTAAACATGCCACTTTATAGGACAAGCTGTTTATTGACAGGCTGCTAAATTATTAGTCAGCCGATATCGGTATGAAACCCTGGGCGCGTGTCCTAGCTTCTGAAACCTGTCGTGCCCTTTCTCTGCATGCCCATAGGACGGGCGTCCTCGTGAGCAGCCAGTCTTTTGCTGATATTAGCTAGCCACCAGTAAAGTGCAGAAGTGGTGCGAAATAAACACTTTCGATTTTTGCTCGTCAGAACATCGCATCTTGGGCTACCTCTCTTGGATGCACGACAACTGCACGGATTTTTACAACTTCGCGTGCACTGGCTTCGAGCGCGAAGCCATAGACCCTGATATTGGAAACTACGCTGTCTCCAGTGTCGCTCAGGCAGAGCTGTACGAGGTCATTGTGGAACGCATGTTGAAACGTAAGTTGTTTCTTCTTTTTGCACAAACAGAAAGTGCTTGAAATGAAAACACAACTTGAGCAAGCTGAAGCACAATGAAGCCTCGATTTATTTGGACGTTAGTACAAGTGTGCCAAATAGTCCACTAGCGACTGTAGAGTGCAACATTGCGCACAACCCAAAAACTTTACTAGCATCAAGTGTGTTGAGCTCTGATGAGCAACTGTGGCTTAATAAAGATCTGTAAGGGGCTGCAATCCAAACTGTGGCTAAGTGTTGACTGGCTATTTAGCGCCTAGATGCGGATAATCTATCTGCAATCTGTCACACTCTGAAACAATAACATTAAGACGACGGTTGTTACTATAATTAAGTCTGGGTGGAAGGAACAGGAGAAGACGACTCGTGAGGTGTTCTTTCCGTCCTCGCCGTGTTTAGGTGACCTTGGAATTTCTGTTCCCATAATTCTTGGATAAATTACCGATGTTCAAACATACCTTACCTTTCAAGCAACTGATAGTACCTAAGCGACATGCATGCAAAGGTATTGTACAAAAAAAGAAAGAGAGAGAGAGAGAAAAAAAAAGCAATTGCATGCGTCGTGTGCACCGACTTGCGCTACTCACGCATTTCTTCCTATTTCTGTCGGATCTAAATATTTTCGGTAGCTGCTGTACTCGTTTGAACGGCATTTCGACGAATGGAGGAGAGAGAGAACGCTGTACTTGAACCACTCGTTTTTATGATTCCACGGTAGTGCTACATTGGTCAGTGCCTTGGTCTTCTTCTTGAGTGCCTTCGGTAGCTCGATTGTGCAGTCGATTTTGCGTGAACGCACCCTGGTGATTTTAACGTCGGCGGACGTGTAGCCAGATCCTTCGCAGGTGTAGTTGTCAATGCGGGACCATCGTCAATTATTTGGACTCGGCAATTATTTCATTGAGCTGCCCGTCGATTTCGTCGTAGCTTTGGATGTGCCGCAGTCGTGTATTGATGTGAGCCACGTGCGACGTAATCGTATCGGTTGTGTACTTTACCATGAGCACGTTGGAGGGCACACAGTAAATCTAAAGGGGACCGGCTGGGCTTCCAAGACGCGAGCAATTTCCGCTCTGATGCTGGGCAGGTAGAGGCGTAAGTCGTTCACGTTGTCATCGTGTGGCGAGCAGAGAAATGTGTAGCGCGTCGAGGTGCCGCAGAACGCCGTGGCGGTTAGAAAAATTGGTAGGAAACGTCGAAAACGTTTGGATGCGCTTCTAGCACGTCTTCCCTTAATTCTACTAGTCTGGGTTCGTCGTTGTCAGATGCTGATACGTCGTCGCTATTCACAAACGCCGGGGAGTCTGAAATCTTCTTAACATCAGTCGGAGAGACTGCTGTGGCCAGAGTAAGAACAGGGTAAGAATGAGGAGAGAACCGAGCCGCGTAACGAATAGCTTAGTGGGAAGGACGAGCTTAACGTCGTGTGGCAGCGGTGGGGCTGCTGAAAGAAAAAGGTTCGAGCGAACAGGTTGATACAGGGACAATAATTGTGACCAAACTTGGCTACTGTGACTACATGACACCGAATCTCCCCTAAATGACGTGAAAGACTTTCTGTCCGAATCGTTAAGGTGGCTACACCTGATGTATGCCCCCGTGGTAGTGGTTGGCGACTTTAACGTTAATATTGCACAGGATGGGTGGTTAATTGAATGCGTGTTTGTGAAGTTTTAGTTAGGCTGCTTCACTAAGCCGTGGGATCAACAACCCACAACTGTGAGCGCATTGATCTGGTCTTAGCAAACCTGGAATACGAAGATCTGAAGCCGATATGCATCCCTCTGGCACAGCGACCATAAGGCTGTGGTTATGACACCGGGATTCTGTCCAATCCATTCACTCAACTCATCCCGTGAGTTCAGTACAGTGCCAGCATGTACATGGAGGACACAATGAAGACCAAGTAGCACAAATGGAGCACAACGATGAAACATTAGAGCCGGAGTTCAGCGACGAGGGATCAATAGAAACTGGTTATACTGACGAAAGAGAGACAGCGTATACCGAAGATGGAGCAGTAAAAATGAAGAATGAAGAAGATTGCGATATAGAGTAAAGCGCTAGTAGATCTAATGAAACCACCCATTACAAGGTAAACAAAAATTAGTGTCAATTAGAATGATTGTACAACAAAAACACTTCGAGCGGATTTGCAAAAAATAAAAAACAGAAAACACGTAGAAAAAAGTATTGTAAAAAGTCCAGCAATAGTTAGATAAAGGACTTGCGAAAACATAGAAAACGCATAGCAAATGCAATAGCTTAACGACGGGGACGCATCAGCTTCGTTGTCTCGATCGGTTTCAGCGAAGCGGAGCCGGCTAGATTTTTTAAGAACACGGTGTCAATGGTTCTCAACATGTCATAAGAATAAGAATGGTCAAGTGCACTCGACCTAAAAGGTAACCTTCTCCCTTCGTTGACATGCATCTGCAGTTGTGCCACAGGCTAAGATTCTTTGTTGTGCTCACTGCTTTTAGATAGTACCTTGTTTCGGCACACCCACCCTCTTGGCAGTGTGTTTGTTGCACTTCACTTGTTTCTTTCCCGAGCCCACTCAACGGCGACCTCTAACGTTGTTAGGAGCCCTTGCCATGTTTTTGTGTGCGCGCGCGGGTAACATTGATGGCACATGAGTGACCGTACAAAAAGGTCTCAAAAGAAATTCTCTTCAGCGCTGCAAGAAGCCAAGCACCCTGACTGGCCTCTAAAAGAAAGAAATATATTTGGTGTTGCGTATGGAGCCTACAAAAGCTGCTGCACCCAAGGTTAGTCCCAGCCATTTTGAATAATTGTTTCCCCTATGCGAAGAAGCCCCTCACGTCGACACTTAACATGTCCGAGGAAAGACTGACCGCAGCTCAAGGAGACATTGATGAGCACATTTGGAACTGTGTAAAATCACAAGGAGTTGCCTTTTTCTATTTTGCTTAGATTACGACGTTCATGTTTACCAGCATTACAAGGGCGCACCGTTGATATCATTTTATCTGCTACTGTACAGCACAGAACGAATTTTTCTCTGGACCGAAGTATAATTATAAACTTTTCGTGAAAACCTCCCTTGTGCCTTTTCAACGTCTGGCATGTACGAGTAGTAGACGCTAAAGATATACTTCGTCGTTCTTTGTAAGCTTATCATGCCGGGGCATGCTCAGCATCTAGTCTGTGAGATGGCTGCTTTTCGCGCGAAATTTTACTAATTTGGAACCAAAGGCGACCTCCAGAGGGTGTTAGCTCAAGTGGTGTTCGTCAGATGGTGTCACTGTCGTGCGCGTAATAGTTACACTCATCCCCACGAAGTGGCGCCAATGCCTCAGGTCGCGTCACCAGCTTACACCACAGTGAAAGCTGCGCAAATGAGCATGCACAGCTTCGAATATTTATTCTGACCGGCAACCGCCACATGGTACCACGGTCCTTTATCCTGTGGCATTACACACATCATCAATGAAGCAAATGCGACGCCCTCAAGACGCCTGGCATTTTTGTTGAACTCAGCCACCAGATGGCCAATTATCGTGCGCAATTTTTTCATATATGTCTGAGGAGAGCGCCATTAGCCACCCGGTGACACAATCGCAACTGGCCTTGTTCACTGACTGGTGTAGCGCTGAGAATGCCCCGCAGTCTTTTGTACAACAGAACGAAGGTTCCAGAATGCATTTAAAATGGCTGATGCCTGAAAGGTTCGCTTCTGGCATCTTTAAATAAGCCTCGAAGACGATGTTAGCGCGTGTCATCAGGAGTTGCAGAAGTGCTGCTGGGAATCGGGCTACATGTAATCCTATGGCCTATGGGCGCGAGGCTTTGCTCAGTGTCGCCGCACTTCCGCTCACAGAGCCAATCATGGAACCAGTCACGAAACGCTTCGTTGGCCAAAAATTCAGAATAATTGGACACATGCTGCTCACGTCGAGGATGGGCCCACGTTCAATGATGTCTGTTTGCGAGAAAGGTTCGGTTAGCGGCGTCGCAGACATGTTGCTGACGTCGAGGGTGGGCCCCCTTTGAATGATGTCTGTTCGTGACAAAGGTTATAATAATGGCATCAGGGACATATTGCTTACGTCGAAGATGGGCCCCTGTTTCGTGATGCCCGTTTGTGACAAAGGTTAGGTTAGCGGCATCGGGGTCTTATTGTTGACGTCAAAGATGGGCCCACGTTCAATGATGTCTGTTCGTAACAAAGGTTATATTAACGGCATCAGGGACATATTGCTGACGCCGAGAACAGTCCCATGTTCAATGGTTCCTGTCCATGACAAATACACCTTTGTAAGGGTTCTAGAACACAGCTTGCGATTCCTAACTAACTGAAGTTTAGTTCTCTATGTGGCCAATATGTCATCAGAGTTAGCTTCTGCTCAGTGTCGGTTTGGTATTTGAGTACCTTAACTGGCTTACCTTCGTCGAAATTGCTGCTGACAGGTCCAGCCCGTAATGGCAGTTGTAGTTGATAACAGCGACTGGCTCTAATTATCTTCACATGATTCTTTGAGTGTTTTGTCAAGAAGTGGCACAGGGGTGGCAGAGTCCTACCGCCCTGACAAACTTTCACGTCCTCTCTCGTGGACGTATCTGGAGCTAGCGTGGTCTCTGATATTCCATTAACAATGCCTGTTATGTTCTTAACAGCACAACAAAGGTTTGCCTCCATCAGAGCAACTTCCCTTTCTGTGGTACTGGTTGAGTGAGCTTAATGTGGAACTTGCTCAAAGATAAACATCACTAGTTTGGATAAAGATCACTAGTTGCATTAAAAAGAAGGTTCAGATAAAATTGGTTCATCATCCCTTGTGGGGTATGCTCACGGAGTGGTTCCTTATATGTACAGTGCTGGAGACTTCACCTTGGGCTCTCATAAAAATTTTAGCTGTTCACTTCAACTCTTACTGTCCGTGTGCATTATGACTAATCTAGTTTTGTGCGTCCTGTAATGTGACCTCTGGTGGAGATGTGACCTCTGGTGTGACGTCTATGCTGCTCCTCAGCGCCTAGCCTTCTCGCTCACTTTGCTATATACTCCTATATTTGCTGCATCGGGATATATGTTTCTCACTTGTACTGGTTCTAGACAATTTCAACGCTCTTACGAATATGCTTAACGAATATGCAAACGGGATATCTGAACAAGGCCCGAGGGCAACTCGCTCACAAAGTTCACGTGACCGAACTCATCTTCCCATCTGGCAGGAAACTTTCGTACGCAGAATATTTTCTCAGATGGAACGCTACACTATTCAAGGTACCTAACGATATTCCGCATCAAGGTTGTTTTTCCCCAGAGATAAGAATAGACGCTGGTCGTTGAAAGTTTGAGTACTCGCAGCGCGATTGAATAACGACTGCCAGGCTCAACATCATTCCTTTTCACCGGACAGTATCAAAGCCGCTGCCTCAAAAGGTGTCCCAAATCCGGATTTCTTCCCAGTGCACCTCCTTGTAATGACGTAGGGTTCGCTCCCTGTGCGTTAAGGGCATTCATCAGTTGTTTCAGAGACTACCTCCTTCAATTGTTGTTGTTGAGGTTAACCAGCAGAGTGAGAAATACAGCAACCCCTAGCGTTGATGTCCTCGAGATGAATGTAGTCGACATATGTGGACAAATGTGATGAGTAAAAAATGACTCAAATTCAGTGTGATGCGGGATTTTTCTCAAAGCTGTGTATTATGGCCAATTCTTTCGTGATAGATCATGGTGCCCAAAATCATCATTTTTCCCAGCCCATCTCTGCCATCTCACATAGTGTTCCTTTTCGTGTGCGTCGAGCGTCATGTTCGAGTCCAATAGCTCGGCGACGCCTGGGAGGCGACATAAAAAATCCTTCAGTTCTTCTTCAGTCCAGTGTCGAGATCCTGTCGGTGTCGGCGGAGTGAGATGTAGAAGAGCCCATAACGTTGGATTTCCTCGAGGCAAATGAGGAGGGGCGAGTGTTGAACCTCACAGGGCTAGTGACACTCTGTTCTTGGTTAGGAAAAAAATACGTGCCTCATAGCGACGCCGTCTGGTGGACGATACTAAATTTAAAAGAAAATGTACATGTAATGTGCGACATCATTTAGCAACCATCGCGCAAACTATCGTATTCCCCCGCATTAGCCAGCATGCCGCAAAATTCGAGGGTCGGACAAACAAGACCAGTATTGCCCATGTCTGCTTCACTAACAAAATTTTATTTACTTTGTACAGTATTGCCGCACTTTCGTTTTCTCAGCCGTGCGGTCTTGGTTCGTCTGACACACTTTTGAGACGTTCACTCATCTTCGCATTCTGCATCACTATCCATGTCAGTGATACCCGTTGCTTAGGCGTCCGCGAAGCACGGAGCGCCGCTCGCCATTGTGTCGCGAAGATGCTTGTGCAACGCATCTTCGTCCTGGTGCCCGATAAGTCCGCATTTCACAAATGAGTCTCTGACAAGATCTTCCGATACTTGATCCCATGATTCCTTCACCCAAACAGCTACCACCAGGTACGATGCACTCTGTCGCTTCCCTGTTCTTGTAAACTCCGCATCGCCATCTCGGAGCCAATTTAGCCATTTTTCTTTCATCGCTACTTTGAATGGCCTGTTCCATACAACGTTCGCCGGTTGCAGAAGTGGCGTGAGACCACCAGGAATGACTGGCAAGGATGTGTTGTAGTGCTGCTTGGAGCTGGTCTTCGTGGCGTGTTTGAGATGAGCCGGAATGCTGTCCATCACGAGAACAGTCCTGGGCTTGAAAAATGCTCCTGGTCTCGTTCCCCACACTTCCTGCTTATAAGTGTTCAGCAGCTCGGCTGTCATACTCCCCTTCATGGTGACTGTGACCACAACTTCCTTTGGAAATTCCAACTTGGGCACGTTCTTCAGCCCCTTGAAGACTATCCTGGGCTTTAACTTCGTCCCATCGTATACCGCAGCTTCTCTTTGCCAGTCGTTTTGCACCTCACTTGTTTTACTCCGGGACACCGTGGCTAATCCCGTCGGGAACGTAGTCTTTGTCCCGTTCTGTCGTCCACATTCGGGTCTGGGGTTGGTCATCCTTCGGACAGGAAATTGTTCACCTGCCCTTCCATGAAAACTCTCCCGGGTTTTCCGGCATGCTGGCTTCCCTCGCTTTTTTGCGGCATGGGGAGGGTGGTAATACGGTACATTTGAAAAATCGCGCGCTCTCGTTGTTATTGCGGCTCTGGGTATGACGCTGGTCCCAAAGCCGGAGCTCGTGGTACGACCTGGCTATGGCTAGTGTAACTAGTGCACGACAGTCACGCCATCTGATGAACACCCTATCTGATGAACTACTGCTCGCTATTGCTTGCTGCTGGTACTAACTTTCAAAAATTGAGATCAAAAACTGCCGCGGACGAAGGGAGAGAGTCTTCCCCGGCACGGGTTAAGCCTACGGAGAACGATGAATTTCACCTTCGGTGTTCTTTCTTACGTTCAATGTACCTTTAGTTGCAGCCGTAATTATTAATGTGGATTAATTAGGGTGTGCTCTATAGCATGGCCTATATTCGAATTCTCACACTAATTGCCTCAACGATCCTTTTTTTTCTGCTAGAGTACATCGTGCCCGTGTACAAGTTTTCCAAAGAGCTTGCCCAAGGATCTTTGCAAAGCTATGTTTCTGATCATGTGCGGCAGACATTAGACTACCCTTTCTTCAGTGTGTACACAATGTGGACCGGAGGAAAGCCACGGACAATAGTGAGTCCATTTCGTATCATCCCATTCACTTTATCAAGTACATTGCTGGCTCCTCCCACTGGACGAATTTACAAATATCCTCCAACCCCCCATTCATAATAAAAATTAAGGGGTACGTGTGTCGGATATATCCGGCGCACGTCAAAAGATCCCCAGGTGGTCTAGATTATCCGTAGTCCTACCCTGTGGCGTCGCTCATGATCACAGTTGTCTGGAGACGTAAACCCACCACTTAATATTACTATTAAGAGGTTGAGATAAGGTTAGGTTGAGATAAGGTTATAAGAGGTTAAGAGGTATTAAGAGGTTCTTTTTTCAACTTCAAGGGATCATACACGGATATTTTGTTTTAGACCTCAGGTGCATGGCATTGTAGCTTCATTCCAGCGAAACGCTCCAAGAAGCTAAAATGTTGCACCATCACGCGGCAAATCAGCTCCTCATTGCATACACTAGAGAGAAATATGACGAATAAGTAAAAGATACATTTAACTTGCTGATACCTGAAGTTCTAGTAAACCGACGAGCGTCACCGAACAAGCGCATGCACGCACAGTTAGTCAAGCAAGATAGTCCTCGAACGCCCAGCTACTCACATGAGCCACACCACGGATCCTACATAGGTTGCTATGTGACTCAAACGCAAGGGCAAAATAGACATGATCCGAGCGAAACCAAAGAAACACCTTCTGCAGGTAATCAACATCACACTGATGCAAAATGCGCTTAAGGAGAACGCAAACGAAAGGGTGAATCTCATACGTGTTCATTACACGCCAAGGTCATCATCCACCGTGACGTGCTGGTGAATCAAGTCCGTGATGGACGCCTCTGCAGTGACGCCTCCGTTTCCCTATTTGCAGATTGACCTTCCACAAATGTTCGTTCCGAACGCCACGTATTACCACTCGGACTTCCGAGTGGAATACACTAAAGCCTTCGAGAACATCCTGAGCGAGATTGTGGAACTTCACCTTGACGATGGAGATATTGATGATGTCTTCAACTTAGAAAAATCCGTCGCCACAGTAAGTCTGACGACACGTACAGCTCGTAACGAACGAACGGACGAGTGTCATTTTTGGTTTCTCCCGCTGGACGTCCGTACCAAATCTAAAACGTCCGTCACTCGTTACGTGCGAGACATCCACCGTATACGTCTTCCCACTAGGCTATGTGGACATCACTTGCTTTCTGCAAGGATCATTCGTGGGGTATTTTGCACGTACGTCACTACTAGGGTTCCGTATTTTCAGCATTTGCCGAAAAATAACAACAAACAACAGCCAATTATTTTTTGGTTTTCTAATTCGGCATATTGAGAAAAACTGCGAATTCTAGCCTCGAATGCGGAGCTACATGGCACAAAATTCTGGCACCAGAGTGCGACCTTTGGGCGCTCAATCGTTATTTCCTCAAGGTGCAGAGGCCACTCGGGAGATGTGCAGAAAGCTACGTGCGATGATGGGAGACATTACGGATAAACTGCAGGATATTCTTCTTATCATTAAATATTCCTATTCTTAATCTTTGTAAAAGACCCATCCAGCCTCGTGTTGGAGGTAATCAAGAACACCAGCCGAGTCAATTTTAGCCGTCTCACATCCTGAGCCGTTCACGAGGTGGACGGGCACCACGCGCTGTAGTTACGGGTGTGACGTGTCCCTATGGTCGATTTTTCGGATCTTTATGATTTCATTGTTTTGAGATGAAGGCTTTCTTACAAGAGAACGTTCAAACCCTCTTGGGGGACTCTTGTCATGGACCGCAATCTACTACTGGCGCTATATTGGCTATCTACTGGCTATAATTCGGAGTTTTTTGGAATGTGCCGAATTTTCAAAAATATTTGGCGGTTGTTTCTCGGCAAATGCCGAGAACGCGGAACCCTAGCCATAAGTTGCCGGGAAGTGCGATGTTGCAGTCTTAGATAATTTAGAGTACGTGCTTTTATTATCACTGAAAACGCCAGTGTAATCTGAGTACAGGTTGAAAGTGTAAAAATATCCATATTCCTGCAGTGTCCTGTATCGGAAAAGGTGACCGCGAATACCGTTTTCTCCGCACTAGATTACTCACACCGCGTACAATAAGACTTGGGCTCCCCGGCACTAACTGGCCCGTAGTTGCTCTGATTATGCTGCACCTGAGCCAGCTATGACTGAAAGTGAAGTTTATATTTTCTCTCGCAGATCGCCACTGTTCCAAAGAATGCCAGGTATAAACCTGAGTCATACGACGTGTACAAAGGGACACACAAATACGTAAGATGTCACTTGTTCTGTAGCTTTCTCTTTTTGTGTGAAACCTCTTCAAAACGCACATCCACAAATCAACTCGCGGGTCAGCTGTTCGATATTGCTTTACAGTGCAAGCCCTTAGGACAATAAAAGATCACTCTCACCGCTAGGAATGCAGCCTTTGTTTTCAAATTCGGCTGCGAAAATAGTTCCTGCCTGATCGACAGCTTCTTCCTACACCGCACTGGCCATTAGCCACGGAGGCGATTGGCCATGGATTAATACAGGTGGTGGTAAATTAGAAACGGGCTGTGGCCATTAAGAAGTGAAACACAGCGGGAACCATGGGAGCCGTCATATTGCCGCGAAGCTTATCAGATAACCGTCACAGCCTGACCTTCGACAGCAAGCGGAGAAGCCCCATTCTACGATAGCAACATCACGATGATTCTAGCTTCTTCGGGAAACCACCGGCAACGACGCGTCGCTACTGGCAGCGCGCCTCTCGACGCTACCAGGAGCCGTTCCTTTAGAAGCCGACGCGTAGTCCAAGTTAGGCAGTTGTTGTTGTGGAGTGTGACTGCAACATGCAATGTAGCCAAGTAGGAAGTGGTTGCAGGTTACGCAGCTTAACTGCCGTCTGCAATTCATCCGTGACAATATTACGAAGCGCGTGCACACGGATACGGCGCCTAGCGCATCCCGAGTTTTCCCGCCTTTTCTTGTTTGCTCCTTGTCCAGTCACTCGGCAACCCCCTTTTTTTTTCGGTATGACAAAAAGTAGGAAATTGGGACAGCGCGTTGCAACGGGAGAGACAGAGAAAGGGGGTCGCGTGGCCTTAACAGGTGAGGCAAAGTTGAGCCGCGGAACGTTTCGTTTTGCGTGTCCTCGTGCTTTCTTGCTGGCCCGTATCGGCCTGCGTCGTTATCCACGATGGCTTCGCAGACCTTCACGCGGAAGTGCTTAACACTCGAGCGGAAAGATGCGCTCATCCGCGCTGTGGAAAAGGTGACCAGCCCAAATCTGCCATCGCCAAGTCGTTTAGCATACCGGCGCCCACGCTGTCGACGATCATCGACAACAAGCGAGATGTCTTAGGAATAAGGACAACTTTTGCATGTTCGCTCTGAGAAGAAATAAAAGACGCTTAGCAGTCAGCTAGAGTCATGATTCTGTTTTCTTCATTTGCAGCTCGACGGAGCTACTTTGGGGTCGATGATGGTGACAAAAGCTCAGCTGTTGTTGGTCGATGCAGACTATTTCGCGGCTTTGGACGTCCTCTGGAATAACACCGAGTAAGCAACATTCGCCACGCAAATGAACAAATATTGAAAAGAGGGCCTCTACGGCCTTAGTAAGTTTAGGAACCCCTAAAAGAGGAGTATATGACAGAAAGATGAGGATGTAGTGGCTTCTCCGTGTAACCTTTCCCACGGGAGTTTCCCTCGACGTTCCCAGCCACAAGTGACACGAAGAAAAAGTTAACATACGTGGTCTTGTGGTCTCGAGCTTGACGTCAGAGAGCGACGCGGCGCCACGTGACAGGCACCGCCGCCATTTGTGCTCTTCTCCTTGCGGGACGCCTGCTGCAAAGACTGTAACGAGTCAGAGGTTTTGAAACTCTCCAAGTACGTATATCTGATGAGTATTCGGTCGGGGCGATCGTTGAATTGTACACGGGAAGAATGTTTTACCCCATCGGCGAAAACAAATGGACAACAAAGAAGGAAAAAAGAAACCGCGTGGCTTTGAAGAAAATGTGACGATAAGCTGAAATATTTTGCGTTTTGCCTGATATACGGTATGTGATGTAATAATTAGACCCCGGATTTCTAGGCAATGCCTACTTTTTTTCCTGTGAGTCTAATAGTACCTTTCTGATGCAAGAGCACTAGTTAGGTGATAAGGACGCCAGTAACGTTGGTCTTATTTT
>JARGYV010084719.1:0-11892 GCA_029532675.1 Ornithodoros moubata
CTTCTGCCTCCACCAGTCTGGCCAATAGCCAAGGCAGAAAAAGAAGAAGAATTGACCGCTGAGAACCCCCTCTCATTTGAAGCATCCATTGGCCATCGTCACCTGCTCACTGTCGTGCAGCTCTTGTACAAGTCCGACTGTCGCTGGACAACTTTCCTGGTGACTGGCCTAAAACTATGAACTGGTTCAGGAAAGCGTTCCTTGCCAATCGCAGGTTTTTTCCATCTCACTCCAGCTCGTCGTCATCTTCCTTCAGAGACAACCGTTCCCGTTTGTGACGATGTCCGTCTGCTCGGAAGGTTTTCCAGCCCACGCCAACGGTATCGTCCGAAATTCTTGTGAGTACAAGTGATTCCGAAATCCTCCTCATGACCGACGAGAGAGGCGACGTCAATCAGACTAGCTCATGCCTAACAACGGCTTATCAAGACGGCAGCCATGAGGCAAGCGAGAAGGGAGATACGCTGAAAATGAGACAACGCATGCTATTGGTAGATAGAGCGGAAGAAAGTTCAGATTTATTCACTGTGTACGCCACTGTTTCTGGCGGCATAATTACGTCTGCGGACCGTACAAGTTACAACGATCGACAGAAACGTAGCGCTTCTAGGGAAAGAGCCACGGTCAGTAAAGCGACGTCGGGCAGCGGCAGCGGGAACCGCAAAGATACGTCTGAAAAGCAGACGGAAGTGGTCTACGCCAACGTCAGCAAGATCTCTCGAGAAATGACGGACGCAACATCTAGTACCGTGCAAGTCGTACCGATGGAATCTGAAATAGACGGCAGTATCCTGAGGAAACGTTTCTGGGATTTCTGGGAGAGAAATAGCTACCAGTTCGAAGACTTCATGGGTGAATTCACGGAATATACACCCTGTAGAGTGCTAGGACCAGACGTTGACTTGGCGCGCAATAACTGCAAGTCGCGCGACCATTCTCATAGTCGTCGGTTCACTGAAGACTCCACGACTCGCCCCAAGAAGCGCAAAAAGGGAGATTCTACGTCATCCAGAAAGAGGACTTTAAGCAGAAATCAGCGGAAAAAAGCACGCCTGGAGAGCGCTACAGGAAGCAGTGCGATTAGCAAAATTTGTGTTGTATCTGAACACAACATCACTGATGAAGGGTAAGACATAACTTTCGTTCTTGTCCAGTTTTGGCCGATATTACTGTGTCATAGAGATTTGCTTGTAGCACATGTGAGCCGGTCTCAAACATTTCTTGCAATTCGCAAAAATAGAAAGAATCGAGATTTTGGCACTGAGTGTGAAATGAAAGACACCGCGTTTCTGTGCCTTGTGTTTAAAAACTAACTTTTGACATCTTTCTCACAACGAAATCACGTTTTGACGTTTATGCGCTGTGCGACGAAATCGTCCTGAAAGCATTTGTTCACACACAGCCCCGGCAGACGACAATAATACTCGCGTCAGCAACATAATGTTTGGCGTAAATAATAGAGTTTAGGCTACTGGCATGACGTTGTTCTCTGCCATGTTGTGATGTGATGATGGCAGCGGCGAAGAGATATTTAGTTAATGCTTTCTGTTCTTGTTCTTGTTTTGTATGTGTGTTGGTGGACATATACCTTATGAGGACGGAGCCGATGTGGATACCTGCGCTAATAATTTCACAATCAGGCTCTATCTGCTACAGAGGATAAGTGTGCACAGCCACCGGACGTCTCGTATGGCGACGGCATTATAACCATCTGCTCCCTCTGTCTTGCAGTGTCCCAGACCTTCCGGGGTACAATGATATCGTAGCTCAAGAATATGTCCAGTCCGGTATGGCCAAGGTCGATGCATCAGGGAACGCCATCAAATTTGACTCGCAATCCCAAGCCAGCTCCGACCGGCCAGCTATGACCGTCTTGCGGAGGTATCCTCTTCGACATCGTCGCCCGCCCAAGAGATATCAGGCTAACGAAAGTGTATACCGTTCAGCCTAACGGGGAAGAAATGTAATATATTAACGCGATGGACAAGCTGTCTAAGTGACAGCTAATCCGATGTTGCTCTCCCTTTCCCCCAGGTGCCATAAAAACGCATGCTAGGGTAACTCCCTGTCTCTCTGGTATTGGGTGTTTGAGCAGTCTACCGTTGGCTGCTGAAGCGTTGTATCAAGTGTGTACTTCTGTAGGTCAATAAACAGTTCGTCATAAGAAAACAGGTGGTCGATACTAGGCGCTAACCTTTGACACCTTTGAGAAAACAAAATCACGTTCTAATGTTTATGTACTGTGCGACGAAGTCCTCCTGAAAGCATATGTTCACACATAACTCCGGCAGGTGACAATAATAGTCGCGTCCGCAACACAATGGTTGGGCTAAGGAATAGCGTTTTAAGCTATTGACATTGGTCTCCGCCACCTAATGTACTGATCTCGAAGGTGAAGATATTCCTGAAATATTTAGTTAAGATTTTCTTCTCTTGTATTTTTTTTTTTTTGTTTCTTGGCAGTAGCATGTACATATTTCTTACAAGTATTCACAAAAGCTATTCCTGACATTGTATGTTTTTTTTTTCTTGGAGAATTGTGCTGATAAAGAAACAATAGCAGGCTGAACACAAGCACAGGAAATGATATTCAATCAACGTGTCTGATGTAGTGTAATGTGAAAAAATCATAAGCAAAGAACAAAAAAATCAGCCCGATTTGATTCTGCACAAAGTGTCAGCAGTCGATATTCATAGAAGTATGTAACATATAAGTAGGTTACAAGAACGTTCCAAGGTCACTTGAATGTTCACGCAGCAAGCAGCCAGACACACGCACATGCAGCTTATGTTTTCAGCGTAAATGTTGGACGCAGAATCACGTCTTGTAATTATCTTGTCTATGCTTCAGAATCATTGCCAGCTATGTTTCGTGAGCAAAGTACATGTGAAGTACATGTTATTTTGTAGGTATTGAAATCTGTGGGATGGGTCAGTCCAGGAGGTCCAACCACATCGGTTTCAAAAATATTATTTTGTAAGGATCGATATCCTTGATACATGCGCGAACATGTACATTTTCGTGTACTGCCGTGTTGTAGGCGAACGTGACGTATGGATGGACCTCGTCCGGGGTTTTGTGTGTATTGTCATCAGGTAAGGTTTTGTGTTCGCTGTCAACGTACACGGCGATCATGTCAGCCAATGTCTTTTTGAGTCTCTCAGTGATGCCATTCGTCTGTGGGTGGTACGCCGTCGTCTTGCGGTGACAGGTTTGACTTAGGCGAGGTACTTCTTGGGGAATCCTGATGGTAAAGGCTGTACCCCTGTTCGTGACAACGACAGCGATGACTTAGAGCGATGCTTTCAATGAAGAACTTCGCTACCTGCGTTGCTGTTTCTTTAGGTAGAGCTTTTGTTTCGGCGTATCGTGTGAGATAATCCGTTGCAACGATTATCCAACGATTACCGGTGGCTGTTCGAGGTAAAGTGCCGTGGAGGTGCATTCCGATTTGTTTGAACGGCGCAGACCGTATCTCGATTGACTGGAGGTATCCAGATAGCCTGAAGGGTAGTGTCTTTCGGCACTGGCACTCTCTACACGTTCTTACGTAACGATGGACAACTTTGTCTAGTTGTGGCAAATAATATTTCTCCCTGATACGCCCCAAGGTTCCGCTACACTCTAAGTGCTCCGACGTGGGTTCATCATGGCAGGATTCAAGCACTTCCAGTTGCATGTCCTTAGGTATCACTAGCAGCCAATCAGCGCCTCGCGGTACGTTATTTTGTTTCTAGAGAACGTCGTTACGTATCGAAAGGCTGGGCAGTGTTCTTTTAAGGGATTTTGGCACATCGCTCGCTTCTCCCTGTAGGAAGTCAATGTCTGTCTTCAAGTCTGAGTCGCTGTGTTGCTTCGCCGCCATGGATGTTACGTCGATGAGACCCAAAAAAAAGCGTCGTCATTGTCGTCTAGCACTGTATCCGTAAGTGGCAACGGTGCTCTTGATAGGAAGTCTGCGTCGTTGTGCTTTCTCCCAGGCTTGTACGTTATTGGTCATGTCGTATTCCTGCAGGCGAAGACTTCATCTTGCTAAGCATCCCATGGGGTCCTTCAGTGCTGCCACCCAGCATAGCGAGTGATGGTCTGTGACGACTCGGAAGGGTCGTCCGTACAAGTACGGACGGAGATTCGTTACTGCCCATACAACTACGAGACTTTCCGTCGTCCTTTCCGTTTTTTTTTTTTTTTCGGCCTTCATTAGCGCCCGACTAGCATAGGCGGTGACGCGTTCGACATTATCTTGACGCTGTAAAAGAATCGCTCCTATGACTTCATTGCTGGCATCTATGAGCATTTCTGTACCGGCGTTAGTGTCAAAAGCCCTAAAGCCGGCGATGTCTGAAGTCCAATCTTCAGTTCTTCAAAAGCTGACTGATGTTCTTCTTTTCACATGAATAACACTCGGTCCTTCGTTACGGCATTGAGCAGCGACGCAGTTTTGGGAAGGCTGGGGATAAAGCGGTGATAGTAGGCGCATGACCTGAGGCGGTTTCGGACTTGCTTCACGTTTGCCGGCGCTGGGAACTTGCTCACTGCTGCCGTGTTTTCTGGGTGTAGTCGAAAACCCTGCCATTCGAAGGTGCCCAATGAATTTAAGTTCTTCGTAGGCAAATCTACATTTCTGGGGCTTCAATGTCAGCCCTGCTGACTTGATGACTTCTAGAAGTTGCCTCAATTGCCGCACATCTTCGAATGTCGATAAGAAGACTAGTACGTCGTCAAGGTATACAAGGCAACTTTTCCATTTCAGACCCGCAGGGATCGTATCAATAACCCTCTGAAACGTTGCAGGAGCTGTGCACGGGCCAAACCGCATTACCTTGAACTCGTCAAGTCCGTCTTGTGTTATACACGCCGTCTTCTCGCGATCCTGTTCGTCCTCTTCTATTTGCCAATAGCCTTGTTTTCAGATCCATCGATAAGAAAAATTTCGAACTCTGGAGTCAGTTCACCGTATCGTCGATTTGTGGGAGGCGGTAAACATTCTTTTTAGTGACCTTTATAAGTTTTCTGTAGTCCACACAAAAATCTCAATGTCCCGTCTTTACTCCTTACCAGTACTACCGGGGTGCTCACGGGCTACTTGATGGTTGAATGATGTCGTTGAGCATCTCATCCACTTGACCTCGGATGGTTTCTCTTTCCTTCGGAGCCACTCGGTAAGGTATACGATATATGGGTCGTTTTCGACGATGGTGCGGTGTTTCAAAATCGGTGTCAGTATGACGCTTGCAGACGTTGAAAAACAGTGCTTGAATTCACGGAGGATTTTATGTAGCGCTTGTGTTTTATGGCTTACGGAGTTTGGATTCACTTCAAATTCGTTGACTGCTGTATCAGGATCGGCTTCAGTTTCGGGAAGATACACACCAGTCGCCGAGATTGCAGTAGTATGCACAGCGACTTTCGTGCCTAACGTGTGGTGCTGTGGTTCCTGGCCGAAGTTTGGAACCAGCAGCTCTGCGCGGCCGTCCTCCATAAGAACAAGGCCTCTAGCGACGCCTATACTACGTTGAAGGAGCAGATGTTGATTACCTTCAGTCAGTAAGCAACCGTTCAGGACCGCATCGCATTTAACGTGTACGAAAGTAGATGACAACGAAGGAAGGTCGATGCGCTGTTTGGCTACCGCCGCCATGCAGGTCTCATGTTTGCTGGGTTGATCTATCTGCGTCAGCTAAGTTGTATCATTACTTAAGCTGTCGGCGTTTTGTGGCACTTCGAAGGAGATGGCCCGGGTCGCGAAATTAATAAAAGCGTCGTTTTCTGTCAAAAAGTATATTTCCAAGATCACGTCCCGGGGGACATTTCGGGATTACAACGAATATGACAATGTATGGAACCTTTCGAACGATTACGTTTACTGTACATCTCTCTGTTCTCGTAACGACATGCCTGTCCGCAGCCCTAATGTTTTGCTCTTCCCACGCCATCTGTACTTTCCTTAATTTAATGGCAAGCGAAGCGGCCATAATTGAGTCGTCGGCGCCTGTGTCAATTAGTGCTATGGTTTCGACGCCATTGATTTTGATTCTGAGGTCACTGGTGAGTTTCTTTCTGCCGTCGTATCCGTCACCCTGCGCTTCTCGTCGCATCGCAGGGCTTTCTGATTGTCGACGCTGAGCAGTCTCTCCTCCCGGAGCTGACGTCTTTAGTTTCCCCGGTTGGGACTCGGCGATGCTACTCACGGCTACTCTCGGTTCTCGGGTATGGTGATGGCGAACGGCTTCTATCTGGTGACCTCCAACGATGGTGCCTGTTCGAGGGAGAAGACTTGCGACGATCGTACAGGGAGGATTGTTACTGTCTCAGGTATTCCTCGATTTGAACCGGACGAATACCACATTGTGGTCGGGGGGGGCGTTGGGGGCGAATCCGGGAATTCGCAGCTGTGGGTAAGGGCAACGACGGTACACGTGATTTTCTTCTACGCGATGGTAGCAGATTGGCCTCCCATCTGCTGTCCTCCAGATATCCGTTTTGCGCTGCTAAGGTACGGCGGAGGGTCGTCTTGGGGATGCGGATGGGGTAAATCTTCGGCTTGGGGTACAGTTAGCGGCTGAGTGCCTCATGGCTAACGGCGAAGGCTGAGGTAATGCAGCGGCGTATATCGGCCGTGGCATTTCGGTTTGAGATGTTGCTGTTGTTCCCATAGCTTGCTGCACTTCCTCACGAAGGAGAGCTGCAACCGAGGTAGGTTCTTCTGGAATTCTTGGGGATGGAGTGCGACGCGTACCACCTCTCGCGATAGCTCTCAGATGAGTACTCTCAAAGACTGCATGTCAAGCCCCATTGTATTGGCATAGGGGTTGATGCTTTGGTCTCGTCGTAACGCAGATGTTCGAGACATCAATGTTTTTTCGATCTGGACAGCCTCGCTGAGGATATCATCGGTTGTAGCTGGTGGATTACGAAACAGAGCGTGAATAATTTCATCCTTGACGCCTCTCATCAACCGTCGTACCTTTCGTTGTACCTGCATCGTTCTGTAGCAGCTGTTCGGCGCGTTCTTGTCGCAGATAAGAGGGAAAGGACCGGAATGACGATGAAATGAGGGATGCCTCGCGGTTTTCAAGCCATGTCTTTGCCGTGCCGTCGACCGAAAAGTATACATTAACCAGTATCTGTCTCTCCGTCCAGTCCTTCAATCGTTCGACCTGGTCGTATTGGTCGATTCAATCGTCGACGTCTTCAAATGGTTCGCCGGTGAACGTTGTTGGAGTCCCGGCCGGTGCCAGAGGAGTTGTCACGGGTGGTAGTGTTCGTGACGGGTTCGGTCTTCACCATTTTGCACTTCTGGTGCACGTTTCAGGTGGTGTACTCCGGGGGCAGGCCTTGTTGTCGTCGGCTCCGTCGCTGCCCAAATTCCTCAAGAATATGTCCTTATTGCTCCGCACCTCCACCAAATATGTCACGGAATCAGTGCACACGACAGTCAAGCTGCATAACTGCAAACGCTTTATTAGTCTACTTGTCTGTGTGACGAGTATCACAGTCACACTAAAAAAAAACAAACAAAGGTGCCCTACTTGGGCTATCCGTCGGCTTACAAAAGTACTGCGGAAACTTCTGGTACCGTTGAGTGGCACGTGTCACGCGCGGACAGTAACGACGCATCGTTGCCGGCGGCTTGCTGAAAGAGCTGGAGAGATCCTGGTGTCGTTATCATAGAGCGGAGCTTATCAGCTTGCCATAGAAATTCTTATTGTGGCGGTTATCTGATGAGCCTCGCAGCAATATATCAGCTTAAAAGTAAAACGCTCATGTTAAAATACTTGCATGTAAAAAGGTATCTATAAATCCTTTAAAAGACCGATGTCATTAAAAAGGCGGACTACTCGTTCAAAGGAATCGAGAAGGGTGACACAGCAATAGGGCTGGGTGGTGCGGTAAAAAGTGGTATAAAGCAAACGGAAACGGCGTTGGCGATGGTGTTCATAAAATGGGGATGGTATAAGTACGTGGACAAACAGTGAGCTGCAAGCTACAGTGCGTGCATTGAGGTGAGGGTGCGTGCATCCCCTTCGCGAAGTAGAAAACCGTGCGTGGAGTAGTGTGCCCACACGTAGGTGGCAATGCAGGACTACATATAGCCGGTTTCGAAAGCTATGCGACAGATTTCCGATGGTAGGTCTTATCAGGTGCAGCTTAGTTTTGGTATGTCTTTCCCAACAGTGCTGCCATTTCATACTGATGACGCTCCGTAAAGCTAGCCAAAGGTCTTGAAACGAGATGTCAAAGTCAGTGACGTCACCAGCAAGAGCATCCGCAGCCGCTCGATCAGCATGTTCGTTGAACCCAGCAAAAGGTTAGGTTATCGCCTTTCTTGAGTATCTTGTAGGCTACGTAGCGTGCGCGCTGCACTAGGAGAGTACATTTAGACATTACATAGGAGAGTAAATTTAAGGCAACTGAGCGAGTGTGTGTAAACAACTGCGATTTGGATGTGAGTTAATAAAATGTAGTTGAGCGCCAAACTGAGAGCGTACAACTCTGTGCTAAAGATGGAGAAGATACTCTTTAGACGGTACGCCATAGTTCCTGTTTCAGTTACCATGGCGCACGAGACCCTTCTCTCACTTTTTGACCCGTCAGTATAAAATGTTACGTGCCTTCCAAAGCTCTCTCTGAGAGCTTCAAATTCCCTGCTGTATGAAAACCGTGGGAATTTGACACTTATTGTACTTGCTCAGTGAGCAGTCATTGCCTTGGTGGTGGCTGCCATGGTGGAACGTAGCTACTGGATTTTAAGATCGGGGAGTTGTTACAGGTGAAGTTCGGTTACTCCTTCTGATATCCGCATCTCGAATTGACGTACAACAGATGGTTTATTAAGAAAGTGTTACTCGAACCGTGTACCCTGAACGCGAGGGAGTGTCGGGTGCTGCGAGTAACTGCGTATCCTTAGCGCGTACAATGTGCCAAGGTAGAACCTTCGTCCAGAGACCGCTCATTCCTTTCGACGTATAGGCCGTCGACGGGCGACGTTCGGAAGGCTTCCAGTACAAGGCGAAGGCCCAGATGGTGTACAGGATGAAAACGCTTCAGCACGGACAACCGTGCCTTAATTGGTACAGATCGACCGATTGTTATTTTCTAGAAAATAGACCAGACGGTTGTTCATCATTATCTCAAATGTTTTGCCTAGGCAACTCGTAAGAGCTATGGACCGATAGCTTTTCAGAGAAGATGCGTCCTTGATGGGTTTTTAGCAGTGGAATAATTGTTGCGATTTTACATTGCGAGGGAAGGCGTTGTTCTATCCATATAATGTTAAAGAATTCTAGTAGAATTCCTAATGACTCCTTTGACATGTGCTGAAGCATGGAATACGTTATACGATACGGACCCGGCGCGGTCACTTTCGATGGGACAAAGCGTGAAAGTGACACGTAAAAGCTCCATCATATTGCATGCATGTTCATCTCTAGCGCCACTTGTGAGATTTCGCTTCTCAGCCGATTCTTTTATCTTAAGAAACTCGTCACTACAATGAGCAGAGCTAGATACCTCCTGAAAGTGCTGCCCAAATGTGTCAGCCAGCTCTTCTAAGTTCTGACACGGTACGCCATTAACGTGCAAAAGTGGAATGGGAAAGCTCCAATATTCATGTTTTATTTTTCAAAGCCTTTCCCAGGCTACCTTCGAGGATGTATGGTTAGTTAAAGAGGAGGCGAAGTTCCTCCAGGACTCGCGTTTTACCTGTCGTCGGGTTCATCTTACCTCGGCTAGAGCCTTTATAAAAGAGACTAAGTTGGTCGCAGTAGGGTAGCTCCGGAAGATACCCCAAGCCTTGTTCTGCTCTCCACGCATCTTCTCACAATCCGCTGTCCACCAGGGCTTAGGGTGCTTCGTCAGACAACCAGACGTTTCCGGAATGGACTTATGTTCTGCATTTATGATAACGGCTGTAACTATCTCGTTGACAAGATTGATGTCTAGACCGGCCGACGTCAGCTGTGAGGGATTAGCTGTTCTCTTGAGTTTGTCCCTGTCCGCTAACGATAATTTCAAACGAGACGATCGTACTGCAAAACTATTAGCAGGAAGCATCATCTTTAGCAGTACCGGAAAGTGGTCACTGCCACGGGAGTTCTGATCTACTGTCCCGTTTCGATTTGAATAGATGGATGGACTGCATAAAGAGAGATCAATTGCAGCGAAGATTTGTGTAGCGGCATTTATGTGTGTTGATGTCCCTGTGGAGACATACTGACTGGGAAGTAAACGTCTATCATTTTTCCCTGGATATTTCGGATGGAGCTCCCCCACAGCTGGTCGTGGGCATGGATATCCCCTAAAATCATGAAATGGGGAGGAAGTTGGTCACAAAGATCATGAAGGTCACTTTGTGTCACCACTACCCACGGAGATAGGTATACAAAGAACATAGGGTATATCTGTACTACAACAGCCCTTTTGTGGGAAGGTATTTTGCTGCTACTATAGCGACACCACCGGATGCACGTGAGCTATCTATGCTGTCTTTCCGAATGACGTATCCGCGCAGAAAATGGGGGCGACGGGATCGAGAGACGACTCCTTGTGTACTTTCGGGGGTCCATGGCCACGGGAGGTGGAACCTGCGTGTCCCTTGCTGTTGGATGGGGAGTGCTCGCGGACGTACAGAAACTGCAGGCAGGTCTTGGTTTCTACGGACTTCCTTTGTGACGCTACTCCCCTACGTATCATATCGAAAAATGTGCCTTTTTTTTCTAAATTCAACTTCTGCTTTGGCTGTTTTATATGAAAGTTTCTGCTCGCTCCTTACGTTTCAGACGTCTTTTTTTTTCTTTCCATCGCACACAAGATCTTGAACACACAGGGTGAGTACCTCTACAATTTACGCACTTGATTTAATTGCTGCAGCTTTGTGTTTCGTACCTGGCCACTTTGGACCTGTTGCCTGCTCACGACAGACTTGCGAACTGTGTCCGAAGCGCTGGCAGCTGAAGCATGGCCTCGGATTAGGAACGTTCAGCTGGACGTGCCAGTCTATATACCCAGCTTTGATTGTTTCCGGTACGGTATGACATCTGAATGACAAAAAAAACGTGCCCGGAGGGAATTAATTTTCCTTCACATCTCAAGAAAACCCTTTGTGCAGCCACGACACCCTGCTCCATGAGGCCCTCCTGAATCTCGGAATCGGAGTATGACAATAAGTCGTCCTCCAATATCACGCCTTCCAGGGTGTTCAGGGTACGGCGCTATGCAACAGATACCATAGTCCCGCCTAGATTTTTCAGTGCCATGAGTGCAGCACTTTGTTGTTTTGTTTGAATATTGACGTGGATGTGACCTGTTTGCAGTTCTTTTTGCCTCATACGACTTTCGAAGGACAGTTTCAAGAACTCTGGCAATAACGGATGGAGGCGTCTTCGTCAAAAGGATTAGTCTCGTCATTGTAGTGTACAATTAGGAGCTTAGGGAACCATTGTTCTGGTGTATTGTCGTGTTCTTCTTATGTGATCGTCTCGGTGCGGCTCCTTATCGGGTGTCGATCACTTCTTTTTTTGTTGTCTTTACCCATAAGTTATGCACAGGCTTTCCGTGCCTGATGGCGCTGTCGCCCACCATCGAGCCCAACTAAGGGACCTGCTTCACGCTACGCATATACAGGGTGTCCCCGCTAAGTGTGAACAGATTTTTCATAAATCTGGTAATTATTATTTTTAAATGCAATCAACGGTGATATGTTCTATGCAAGAGGGCTCGTTCTTTGAAGCACCAGTCGGTCTCCATTAACGATGTCTTCATTAATTTTCACTAATTAACTTTTTAATTATGAATGATAGCGGGATGGTTCCAACGTAACATTTGTTGATGTTGCTTCCCTGAGGTTATTGCTTTTTTCAGAATCGAAATCGGCCTACTGGGTCAGCCGC
>JARGYV010084726.1:0-14577 GCA_029532675.1 Ornithodoros moubata
GCGCGAGGGCAGTAGAAGTCAGCGCGTGTCTAGTGTGAGCTGGTTTGACTTGCTTGGTTAACGGCACTGCGTCAATCTACTTGTATCAATATTTATATTGCCAACTGTAAGAAAGGTCAGGCCAAAAGGACCAGCCACATCGGCCTCATAAATAGGCCTGGGTCCCTTGACGACCAAAGTGCTGCAGAGATCTGCACAGCTGGTGTACGCTGCTTGGCGATCAGTTATTTATTTATTTACTATTTGACATTACAATTACTTCAGCCGTCAAAATTAGATTTTTTTTATTGCGATAGTCAACGTTAAAGTAAATGGAAACATTAGCAAACATCAAACGTAATCGTTCTAGCGAAGAACTTGAAGGTGGAAAACTAGGACATTTTTATTCTGAAAGTAAACTAGGCACCGCAATGGCATGTGTCCATCCGTCCACCTAGTCATGGGCTCAATTGATGTCCCCCTCCCCGTGTACCGTTGTACGCGGATTAGAAGGGAGACCTGAAAACTACTTGTATTGCAAACTGTAAGGTGGGCCAGTTCAGGAGGGCTAACCACATCGGTTTCAAAAATTAGCACTTAATAGGCACTCATAGCCACTTCATCAGAACTGAAAGCTTCTTCTGTGTAGGTATCAGACTGGGAGCACAGCCATGTTTTCTGGCCGACCCCCTAACGAACAAGAAAAACTACACTACAATCAGTTTACACCACACCTTGACCGGCTAACAACGGTCGTGCATTAATGTACGTGTTATTGGGTAGCCAGCAACAGCCCGAAAAACTCGCGGACAGTTGGGAACGGGGTAACAACACGAGGCTAGAGCATATCTAGTAGTGGATGACATGCTTACCACGAATCTCCTCGAAGATAGTCGAAGAAGGCAGCCACCGCCTTCCGAACTCAACAGCGCCAAGCACTTTCTTCTCCCTGCAGAGAACCCTGAGAATGCCCGCCCTTACTTGCTGCATGGCCTCAAATACTCTCGTGGGACGACCTCCGTACACCGCCTTGCAACGCGCCAGGAAGTGTCGGGAAGAAAGCAGTGGTGAAACGCATACTCGACAGTTTCGCGATTGGGACAGAAGGGACAAAACGGCGTGGATGTCCCAAACCCTGAGAAACGGTCCCTCAGTGGGAGAATGTCGTGAGACTGTCGCCACTGCAGGCTGGCTCGGCGAGCATCCAGCCACCCAGCAGTGACCAGGCGTCATGCCCTCTGCCGCGGAGCATCACTCACCGCAACTCCGGCCGGTGACGGCTGCAGGGCAAGCAGACACACGTAAAACTGTGCCACCGACCACGTGGAAAGATCCAAATCAGGACACGACTCCCGCAGGCGCCTGACTGCAACGATGTAGTCCTTGAGGTGAGGCGCAGCTAATTCTCAACGCGGTCGGTTTCGCACAGAAGGGATGAATATGCGAATGTCGGGTCCTAGAAGATATTGTTGGAAGGTCCCCGGAAACGTGATCAGGGTCCTGAAGAGAGTGGAAGATTGCGCAGAGACCGAGGGCGACAAACTTTATCCTAATGTTCGGAACCCAGAGACCGCCATCCTCCCGTCGCCGGTACATGCGAGACCGCGACACCCATTCTACAGAAGTGCCCCAGATATATTTAAAGGCAGTACGTGTAGCAGCTGTACAAATGACGCGCGGTGGAAGCGATAGGGTACCAGGTACCAGAACTTACTCAAGTACCAGGGCCCTACCAGACGTACCCTGCAGGTAATGGGAAGCTGCAGTCCTTTCAAGTTTTGCAACGTGAAGACGTTCTTTTCGTGAACCCTCAACCAGGACGACTCCTTCAATCCTCGACCATTAAAACAATGGCCGAAGATGCGCACTTCATCGCTAATGGGGATCCTGAAGGGGGACCGAGATGTCGACCTAGAGTTCACCAGAAGCACTGAGCTTTTGCTCCTGTTAATCTGCGCATTGCACACTCTCCCATAAGAATCAAGAATTCCAAGAGCGTTTCCAATTGCCTCGACATCGGAAAGGATCACGGACAGGTCGGCCGCGTAGGCAAACAATGGGAGAGCATGCGAGCCAGGCAACTGAAGCATCCTGGACCGTAGCGAGGTTGCCAGCGTCTGCAAGAGCGGGCTCAATACCATGCCATAGAGGGTGGGGGACAAGGGGCAGCCTTGACGGACGCTGGACTGAATTCGGAAACTCTCCGACGAGTCCCCGTTGACCCCGACGAGAGCGGACGCGCCGGGATAGAGTGTCTTTATCCACCCCGCAATCCCTCTATCGAAACCAACGCCAGCCTAAACGCCGTACATGTACTCGTGGTCCACCCTGTCGAGCGCATTGCGTTGGTCAGAGGAGACCACAACAGCCGACTGGTTCCTACTGTGGGCCCAGTAGATAGCGTCTCGCAAGGCCTGGGTATGCAGTGCAGTCGACCGCTTCGGGACCGCGCAGACTTGAGGGAGGGGAACGGCAATACCGAGGACCGGTGAGATCCTTTGTAGGATGGCGTTAGCGACGATCTTGTAATCAGTGTTTAACAAGGACACTGGCCTGTACGCATTAACGTCCTGACTCCGTGCAGGGTTTTTGCGCAGGAGCGACACTACGCTCCGTCTAATTCAAGGGCAGAGGAGACCGCCAGTCAGACAGTGGTTGAAGAGTAAGGTGAGGGGTCCGCGAAGCGTTGACCGGAAGCAGCGATAAGACTCTGTGGTGAGACCTCCCCGTGCGCAGGCCCTTCACAACGGCGGTGTATTCATGCTCAGCAAAGACAGACGTATTGAGCACAAAGTGCTTCATCTCAGGCATGAAAGCCCGACCGTCCGCATCAACAGGTGGCGTTCCGTTGTATAGTGCCGAGAAATGGTCTCGGAATATCGCTCTCACCCCATCGGGGTCAGCCTGTACAGAGCCATCGTTCACTCTGAGGCTATCAATGACAATGCGTGGTCGGCGCAGGTAGCGGCCAAGGAGAAGGCGGGAGCAGTACGCCTCTCCAGATCAGCGCTCGACCGACTGCTGTGATGCAAAAAGCTCCCAGGCGCGCAACTTTAGAGAGCAGAGTTGAATGGCGAGTTCATTTCCTGGGCCCCTAGGGCCCGGATGGCGTCGAATGGCCAAAACCTGTCGGAGGTGACACACCTCCCCACGGTTGCCTGTCGCTTGCCGGGCACGCCACTGTCGAAAAAGTCTCGCGGCTCCCGACTTTGTCTCCTCCCACCAATCAGATGGAAATGAATTGGTACGGCAGCGATGTGCCAGCCATGACTGTACATCATTCCGGATTACAGAGTCCTCCAGTAAACAGACAGGCAGCCTCCAAAAGCCCGAACCAGCGCGATCGTGCCGGAGACCATTTAGCTTTAAACAAACTCGCTCATGGTCAGTGAGGTCCCCCGAAGGTTCGACCCTGCACTCCCCCGCGTGCGAGACGAGCCCAGAAAAGAGATAAAAGCGGTCAATTCTACTGTGTGCACCACGAGAGTTAGACCACGTGTGCTGGTGCTGCCCATTGTTCAAATGTGTAAAAGCGTCCACAAGGCTCAACCCGTAAACAAGCTGCGACAATTCAGTGTTTGCGTATTGCCTCCCACTGTCATGACCATCAATCGAGCAGTTGAAGTCACCCTCAACCATCCGATTCGGATTGCCAATGAAAAAACAATCGAGACTTCGTAAAAACGCTCCTATGATACCCTGCTGTGCAGGCGCGTACAAATTGACAGTGCGACGGAGTGCTCCCCCATATCAATTTCCGCACCTATGACACGGCCCTCGGTGTCGCAATCGTACCACCTCACACTTCCACTGAAAGATGGAAGTAGCAAGATCCCGACACCTGATTGATTCGCGCGACCCGTGACTAAAGAAGGCCTTTATACCGTGCAGTGCTTCCAGTTCTCTTATCGCTCGGCCAGATAACAGGCGCGTCTCCTCAAGTAGGACAACGTCAGAGCGTAAAGCACGGGCCCACTGTAAAACTTCGAACTGTTTCGAGCTACGACTCAAGCCTCTACAATTTAGTGTTGCAATGCAAAGCACCATTACAAACAGAAAAGGACACTTATTCATTGGGGTGTTTCTTACTAGACAACAGCGACGCGGCGTCAGCCACACAGGGCTCGGATGCCCTACGTTTAATGCTGCGACGCGAACTGGTCACTTTCCCATCTTCGTCCCTATGCTCTCCAGTGAAGAATCACTGGAAAACCACTTTATATTCCCAACGTCACAACCTATATGCTCGCTTTCCTCGGATAATTCCCCACCTGCGACTTCCATATTCGCGCTTGGTTTGGACTGCGTGGCAACAGGTTTGGGTCCTTGTTCCACCAGCGACGTCTAACGCTCCTCGAAAGGAGTGGAAGCGGCAACTTCGGGATTAGCCACAGCGGCATCTGGAGGCACCAAAGGCTGCTGAGGGTCTTCGTGCAGCCGCCCAGACGATGGGGAACCGGTCCCTGCCTCAGGAGGCACGGCAGCCACACGGCTTGCCCACGTCTGTACGGCACAAGTCAAAGACGAGTGGTCTCCCCCGCATCTGCGACATGCTTTATCACACAACTCGTAGTTCAGCTCTCCACATCTCAAGCACGAAGGTGCGGAATAATTCTTCTTGAAGTGAACGGCTTCCCCACAGCAGAAACACACGCGACGCATCCCCGGGTAGCGGATGATAATGCGCCTTCCCCTGACACGCAAGAAATTGGGCACCGGACTTCATCACCATCTGCATCTCCATCACCACACGGCGATTGCCGGTCTCGATGGAGCACAGATCCGGATGTTCGTACATTTCGCGTGTGACCTTCTTGACTACACCGTACTGGGACAATGAAGTCACAATGTGGGCGTCGTCCACCGGTTTCTTACACACCGTGACGGTGGTCAAGTTGCTCTCTAGGGAGAGGATAGGGACGCTATCTCCATTAACAGAGATACAGAGTCGAAATTTTGGGGATTGACGCCCCGTGGGCAGTCCTCGCCTTTAACTCAGACGTACATTCGTCCTTTGTTGAAAAGAACGAGTGCTTCCCCTCGCTACCTTCTTAGCTGAAAGTAGCAAAACGTCTACACCGGTGACTGTCCAGGGAAGAGTAACTTGAAACTATAAAGGCTTACTGGCCATGCTAAACAGGTGGAATAAACCGCTGGCTACCCTATCCTAGCAGCTAATGGAAATCCGGCGGTATAACGAAAAAGCGTGAGAGAAAAGAAGTGCTCATCCAACGCAGGCAACACCCACTCGATCCGACCTGAACTGAAGGAGCATGTCGCAGTTGCTCATGCTTCTCGCGCGCTAACAGCAGTTCTCACTGGTGCCCAACTTGGAAGTTAGCAAGCATAATTCACGGTGTCGCTTCAAAGGTGTTCATCGCCAGTTGTTGTGTTTATATGTTTGTTGATTTGAGCAAGATCACAGTGAAAATAATGTCTCTTGCGTGGTTGTTCGCTTCGCCACTTGAAATAATGGAACAGGACAAGGGACAACGTGCGCTGCCACAGAGGTTCAATCTGGAAAAGTGGATTGTAGCTCTCCCCAACAGACACATAGATGATGTAGACATTCTTCGAATAGACACGAGCACCAGAACTGTCTGTCCACGAAACCCAGAGGAGACCACAGTACCTCCAGCAAAAGTATGAATGCAAACGTAAGCATAAAGAGTCTGCATCTGAAGCTTGCTTTTCGGAAAGCCTGTAATGATAGTTGATTCCTTCGTTCTCGTCATCATTGTTTAACCGCTGTTGTGTGTCTTTGGCGACCAGGAAATTTGCCACAATGGCCCCTAACATTTATTTCACGTCTGTATGCCAGCTGCGCCGTACGTGCATTTACAGGAGATGCTCAATATGCCCGCCGTCATAGGGAAAGTACATTTGGCACCTTGTGACCAGCGACCTCGCTGCATTCGTAACTTGTCGACAAGTGATCGACTCGCACGAGGCCCTGATGTTTGCTTGCAGGATGTCTAGCGACGTCGGGTCTTCGACGTACACGAGCTCCTTCAGATGTCCCCAAAAGAAAAAGTCCATGGGATTCTAATCTGGAGATCTGGCCGGCTAACCGATGCCACTTCCGCGTCCGATCCATCTGTCGAAGAAATAGAAATCTGGCCATCGGGTTGAATGAACATGAAATTGACTACATGAACCAAAGAAAGCGCTGGTCAGTTACTTCAACATAAAAAAGTAAGCAGTAAGCGCAGGTTCAAAGAAAACCCAATTAAGTCTGAGAAAAAACTTGGACAGTGGTGGCCGTTAAACGAACTGCTCCCCTGGACAAAGAGTAGTTGAACAACATGTCAAGCTGTGGTTTCGGTGTTACTTCACTGGGAAAAAGTAAAAGCGCATTTTATGAGTGAAAGTAAAAAAAAATAGTATTTACTACATTACAATCAAAATCGTTGCTCTTAAGTCTAATCCGCTGTTATACCATGGCATGATGCACATAGTCGGTGGGCAACTGCTTAGACGCGAGGGCCGAAGAGCCTTGCATTTCCTTTTGTTTTTTTTTGTTTTTTTTGTGGCACCACACGAAAATGTAATGTGGATGTAAAGTAGTTGAACAGAATTTGGTTAGCTTGTTGTAGTTCTAACTATATTCAGCAAAAATACCCTATGTCCAATCTAGTTAGTGGACATCAAAACAGAACTAAAAAATAAAAAATAAAATGACGTGGACACCAAATTAGAGGGGCCTAACCCTCAACACAATACAACGCTTGGGGTGCTGGTCAGCGTACCAATAGGCATCCCACCAGTTCGCACACCCACCGAATGCCTCAAGGCATCGAACCTTGTCTACAATTTGTAATTGGAGAAATTATGTTGTCATTAATTAAGTCGTCATACCCTGGGGCTATGGCAGAGTTGATTTCCTGGCAGTGTTGTATGCTTTTCTTAAGTTGATGTTTATTCTAATTTATTTTATCATATTTTTGCCCTCCATCCTACCTAGATTGCAAAAACTGTCACAAAAGAAGTGCAAGAAGGAAAAAAGGTACTAAAAAAACACGGGCCTACGCACTGCTTTTCGAGCACAGCAGTAGCCAGTCTCAACTATGTAGGAACTAACCTTGCTAGTATTATTTGGCGTTATTGACTCCCCCAAAGTATTTTCATGTCGGATGCGCTATCGCGAAGCCCATCTCACCTCTTGGATCGATTCCTTGAGATCTCCGAAAAACTTATATCGATCGTGCTCGTTGCGGGCATTGAATGTCATGAGCACCTTGTTATCTACGCGTTGATTTAAACCAATGCCGTGGGGGTCAGCTGATAAAACGACAACGCGTTTGAAGAGTCGTCCATTTCTTTGTGCAAAGATCAGTGAAAACGAGAGACTCACGAGGAACTTTGAAGAGCAGTACGCTCATTCCACACAGGGGCAACGACTGGCGGAAGCTGTACCGCACGCTCTTCTTTTTATTGAAGATTTTTGTCATCTGTAAGAAGTTGTCGTACCGTGCCATCGCTGCACAACATCGTCCCCATCGAGGGAAGATCTCAATGGGGTGCCTTGCCTATCGAGACCTCATATGCTGCATGAATGTGACTACAGTGACAAATTGCCAAATAGTTCTCCTAAAATCTCAGTGGGACCTCAAATATTACACCCTAATGTGATCCAATAGGACTCCTCAACATGATCCATCAAGGTCCTCTTATACTGGACCTAGTTACGTAAAACACAAAATCTCATACTAAGTGGATCGGATGGGTTCACACGAATCAATTTTTTTAATTGGGTACCGGCGGTACACGCGCACGGTTAATAAAAAAAAAGTGAAATATATAATAGCCCCCCTTCGCGGATGACTTAGCTGGGACGAAGAAGAAGACAAGTATCAGAGCATTCATTACAACAAGAGCGTCAACAGATCCACTTGCGGTAGGCGATAAACATTTCCATGAGAATCATTTACTGGATTTTGCGACATCAGTAACGCCCGTGTAATTCCGTAGCTCATCTCACCTGCGATAAGTACTCTAACGTCCCATAGTTAGACGTGATTTCTGAATAGGGCCCGTTCTGAAGAAGGTGAGCGTAAGCTTTGCCGTTCCCGTCGTGTTTGAAGTAGGCGAATCACAACGACTCGCTTCCGCGAAAGGCAATGAATGATGTGAAGTGAATTTCGTGATTCAATGAGCTGAACTGCGCAGAAGTAGGACAAAGTAAGAAGCCCGGCGCAGTTCTTTTTTTTTTCTCTCTCTCTCTCTCTCTTCCATGTAATACTGAGTACTTCAATCTCGTTTTGGCTGCGTTTAGTGTTTTCATGTTACAGTTATTGACGAAAGCGCTGTTTATAACCTGTTTTCAAGTCACCAGCAGTAAAAACGTGCAAAACCAGTAGGGTCACTGAGACAAACCCCATGAATGGGTAGAAAAGCATAAAATTAGGAACCACAGAGAGGAAATGAAATGGCACAAATCAACATTGTCGTTATTGCAATGTAATTTGTGGGCATCATCTCGTCGCATGACTACTTGCGGTGGTACGCGGCAGTATCGTCGGTTCTTTTTAGGAGTTCTATATATATATAGCTCCGTGTATGTGTGTGTGTGCGTGCCAGCTTCTTCGGTGGCTAGATGAGGCGTAGTTCGTAATACAAGCCTCGGAATTGCTTTTTGTGAATATGCGAGGTTAAGAAAGGTTTCACGATGCCCCATCCATTTAGACTAATTTACACATCTAATATTAAAGGTTAATTAGGAACACGCTATAGAACTATAGTTTCGCCTTTCCTTCCTTCTTGAGATACTAAACCGCCGTCCCCTCTATCAATTCCTGCATCTCCACTTTGACTGACGTCAACGCCAAACCTCTTCCGCCCACTACTTACCTGTGTAATTGCCTGTAATTGTTGCCTGACACATCTTTCGTGCAACATTTGTTCGGTAGCACTTTCAGTTCAAAGAATGTGCAAACGTAACATTTTTCTGCACATGCGGGTCACCGGTTCTTGTTGTGCAATTTAGACAAATAATTCAAGGATGTCAGTGAAAAAGCAAGCCAACTGCAGCTGAGTAGTTATTGTGGTCGCCCCTCTAAGTGGTGCCCTTCGGAAAATCACGCCGAAGCGCGCAACATGAGCTCAGTCGCAAGATCCCTGAACCGGCATTCCAGAAAGGGTAGATTCAAGTCTTGCAGGTGGTTAGCTTTTACCGATACTATTCTGTGTTTCGCCCTCGGAACCCGAAGTTTTATTTGTGAGGCATCACTACCAAACGTATCACTCACCTTTAGCGTCTTGGCAGCTTAGGAACATTTGACGAAGTTTGTTTGGTATGTTCGATAAGTGAACTTAAAATTTGACGCATATAAAGTCTGGGGGAGGGGGGAAGGGTCGTAGGCAGGCCATGTACGTGGCGGACGGGTGACGAAGTTCGGGAATTAGGGAAATGTCGAAGAGGAAAATGCTTGCAAAAAGCCACGTCCTTCTTTTTTGTTGCACGACGTTGTGAATATAGCAATACCCCTCACCCACACACCCACCCACATTGCCCCTCCCATAAAAAAAAGCAGAAGAAGAAACGGAAAATGAATTTGCTGTTGAAAAGCATTTGTTATTCAAAAGCAGCACCGCACAAAGGGAATTCGCAATGATTATTCTTATTTCTTATCTTTTTGTCTAGGAGCTTGACAGCACGAATACTGTTCACCTCAGCCGACCATGAGGTGCACAAATGACTTGGATTCAGGAGAGCGGACGGAAGTGCGGTGCATACCGTCTGGTGACACTGCCAAAACTAACAGTACGTCGAAACCGTTTCATCCAGGGGAACACGTAGACCAGGTTGTTCTGAACTTGCACGAAGTGGACACACAAACATTAGACTATCGTGCCAAGGGTTTAATTCAATCAGTGCATATAGATGACGCGAACCGTGATGATGACCACTATAGAATGAGAGAAAAGTCTAAAGCTCTGGCAGCCACGAGTGTGTCGGAGGAATCAAGAGTCTCTCTTGCTGATCTTGGCTTAGACGCTATTTCTCTAAGAAGTATCCTCGATGGTGGGAGCACCAACGACACAGGCATGATCATGAACCTTTTGAACGAAGGAAGACTGGACGAAAAGAGTATTGCAACTCAGTCTGGCAGCTTAAAATCGTCAAGCTCCATAGACATGAACTCACGCGAGAGTGCAGGTGTGACGCACGATTGCCAGTGTTCGGTGGTACTTTCCGAAGACGCAATGAATTTCATACGAAACGTCAGGAGCGGTCCTCTACCGAAAGATATTCAGACTTACATGGTACTGCTGAAAGTCAAGCCGTCACTGTGGCAGTACGAAGGCAACGAAGCTGACGACGCAGACGGAAGGAGCACAGTGTACACACCGGATATATAACCAGTAAAAAGAAAAAAAAAGAAAAGAAACGGCTTTGATTTGAAGGCATTGAAATATCTAGTTGCATAACCTGTCCCGAAATAAAATAAAGAGAGTGATGTATGTGCGCCTAGAATAAGAAAAGTTAAATAACAGTGTAGGTAAACAGCGTGGTCCACGGCCATCCCCGAACAACTGCTTGATATCGAAAAGGGAACCAAGAACAAAGGAAGCGGATGAAAGTCAACATAACAGCAAGCAAAAAAGAAAAATGCATCCACGTAATGCCTAGGTGTATTTACCTCCAACGTCACAAGCGTATCGTAGATTTCTAGGTGAATCGTACGCTAGGTATCACTGGGTCAAAGATTGAACTGTATTAACTACAATTCAACTACGATGACTCACCTTTAGGATAAATTAAATTCGTGAGAAAATACGAAAGGACAACACTTTCACTTTTAAAAGCGAGTCGCGATGACACCCCTTCCCACTTCTACTACACCGTAATGTTTTTACTTCGAAATTTGTTTCACATTTATCATTATTCCTAAAGGAACGATAAAGTGACATACAACCCTTATGTTGCTATATTCTAAGATGTTGTATGTGGTTTTGTGACTACCCACACAACGTGTGAGCTCCCAATCTCCAATATTTTTAAAGAAATTGATTTGAAATGCGAGATCTCGGCAGATGGCTGCACCCCAAGGCGTCGAACAAGAGAAAACGTGGTTTCGCTCTCAGGATTGTTGGAGAGATATCACGTGATAACGCATTATCATACGGACCATTTAGTACGATCTGCATATGAATAAAGATACTTACCTAAAATGTAATGGCTGTTGTTGGGAATTTCCCATTGCACACCTTCGGTAAACAGTCTCCTGGGGTGTCACTCGCACCCTCTGTCCATTTTCCCCTCCATTATCGTCGTCTGCTCCGTCTCACTGTCATTGTTTGCCGTGATCAAAAAGTGGTACATTCCTTGTGCCCCTTTCAGGAGAACTTTGCCCTCACCCGATTCTTAAGAATGCGTGATGTACACTGCAATGTTCGAGGATACAGAAACCTTGCATCTTCGACCACTGGCGTCATGTATCAGAGAGCTCCTGATTAGAAAAAGGAGTGGCTGGGCTCATCTCACTAGACGGCGACGCGCGTCGCCCAGTGTTGCTTGGCGAATGGCTGCGCATTCCTAGTTTTACGGCACGATGATTGAGGTGGATGCAGGATGCTTCCAAGGTTATCCTGTGTCACCCTTCGAAAGAAAACGAAGACAAGGCATGTCGTAGTGCGCTTCAGTGGGTACGCACGCAGCATGAATATACGAGGTAGGATCCAAAAGTTCCTGGACTGAGTCTATAACGTAAAAAAATATGAATTAAATCGCAGAAACACATCCTCCTTCGAAATAAGACCCTTGCGCCACAACACACTTTTGCCATCGCCTGTAAAGCTCATCGAAACATGTCTGGAACCCATTTTAGCCATGTCATTTAATTCAGCCTACGATGCACATTTAACTTCATCTGTAGATTGAAATCGACGACACTGCAAGCGACTTGCCAGTTCAGGAAATAATATGTGAACAAAGAACTCTACGTCGAAATCCTGCGTCGTTTGCGTGAGTCGATCCGGAAGAAGAGACCGAGAATGTGGTCAGAGCAGTCATGGGTGCTTTTGCATGACAACGCTCCTGCTCACCGATCCCTACTCGTCACTGACTTTCCTACGAAAACGAAAACAACTGTTTTACCTCGTCCTCCTTAGTCAGCTGATCTCGCACCCTGCGATTTCAGTCTATTTGTTGAACTGGCAAGACGCTTGCAGGGTCGTCGATTTCAATCGTCAGATCAAGTTAGATGTGCATCGCAGGCTGAATTAAAGGACATGGCTAAAAATGGGTTTCAGACATGCTTCGATGACCTTTACAGGCGATGGCAAAAGTGTGTTGTAGCGCAAGGGTCTGATTTCGAAGGAGGATGTGTTTCTGCAATTTAATTCATAATTTTTTTTACGTTCTAGACTCAGTCCGGGAACTTTTGAATCCTACCTAGTATGTGTGGTGTCAGCGCTGGTGTGTTGAAGGATGCCCGATCTTCGCTTCTTCTGTACCATATCTAGAAGCGGTGAACAGCCGAGGCAGTTGTGGTTAGCCACGAGTCAATCCCGCTTCACGGAAGCGGAATGATTACACGAATTGACAAGGGACCGGCAACCGATGAAATCTCCATAAGGAATCAGCTGTACGTCCTCTCTTTACAGTTTCCAGTTGCCATAGCATCCAACGAAACTGAGGTCTGTGTCTTCTATATAGGTACTGAACACATTGAGTGTCACCCGCTACGCAGTGTGACACACATAGAGGATGAGAGAGATTTCAAAAAGAACAAATGTTGAGCGGAGAAGAAACACACTCAACAAGACACATGACGCCAATAGAGGCACAGGAAGTCCCAAGATCGCACATAACGCTCTCTCCACTTTTGTTTTCTCCTTCTCTCTCCTCTGCCAGCTAAGATGGAAGATGAAACAAAAATGGTCGTACGTAAGTGTCAAAGGAGGAGATAGGTGATACCGTGTAGATGTTTCATATGTTTTGGTCGTCTTTTCCGCGTACCCGGAATGCTGAACACGTAGCTGAATTCACTGTAGATTCCCTCTGATGCGTTATGCCTGGACTTGGCCGTTGAACAGTCACTGAGAGTTGGGCTTTAAGAACATCTTACTTTGGAACGAACTTTGACGCATGAATCATGTTTGGGAATCCCGATGAAATTCGTTGTAGTGGATTATATCGGCGGAAGCGCGGGCTGCTTGGCAAGAGGGTGCGTCGCCCTCCAGCCGGCGCTCTGCTGTATCTCGGAGTTCTGTAGTGAACGCACCACATCGAAAGCATGACAAGTATTCGTTCATAAAACTAGCATAGGCCTGGCAACTTTTTATTTACAGTATTCCTGTCTATGCAAACTGATGTTGTCCGTTACCGACAATGTGGAATGGATCATTCCGATAATAATAAAATTAAACGTGACCTGACGTGACGTGCAGTTAAAAGAGAGAATCCAAGCTCTCCCTGGAAACAATCTCTGCCTTGACGATGTCTGTTAAGTTGTTCAGCATACGCTAATTTGGTAATTTAAGGTCAAACAAAGTCTGGTTTCTTAGCAGTTGCTGCATGTGGTCTAAGAACATTGTTAGGGCTTCTTCTCTGTCTATGACTATATCGTAGTTATTCTAAATGAAGCAAGCTTTTTATACATGTTAACCTACACTATTCTTACACTAGCTCTTACTCTTAAACTTACACTAACTCTTAGGAAAGGACATTGTGCATGCACTAATATACAACAACAGGAAGGTAGGGCGAGTTGGAACATGACAGAAAAAGCTATGAGAAGACGCGGTACAGCAAACCAAGTTTTACCTATCTGCAGTGGTACTGCGCAGAAAGCCCGCTAGAGGAAGCTCTACAGATGAGCAGTCTTCAACATCCACGAGTAGATGAAAGAGAAGGGCTGATGATTCTGCCTATTTTCAGTGAGAAAGCGTTAGACACTTGAAACGGACGTTAAGTTCCAAGCTACTAGGTACTGTCATAGGCCCTTCTGGCCAATCTCCCGTTTCGGTGGCCTTGCTCCGACAAGCGCCCGACTGGCGGGCAACGAGCGCAGCACTGCTGGACTCGTCCAGGGGAGGCTGGATACCGACATGGCATTGCGTGTTGTAAACACGTGTGACAAGGGTAAGATTAGGATATTTTATCGGTAGCCTTGTTCCGAGATCGTTTCTTCGGCACGCCTTACCTGGAGCTTATCTTACACATAGCTACACAGGGGCTCTAATTCATATTTTTTCTTTTTTTTTTTTTTTTGCCCTTACTCAGTCTAGTTTAGAATGTAGTGCAGTAGCTTTGTATACTCGATGGTCGGTGGATTGGTTGTGGTCGACTGGAGCTGGAAGAAGCATATGGGGAACTGCTGCATACAGAAAAACAAACACAAGAAATTGCTTCCACGACTTCTGTTTGTAGGAAAATCTTTTTCTCAAGGCAAACCACCCAGGGCGTGTGGTGATATGAGCATACACAAAATGTTTGAAAACAGACAAACTTTTATTTTTAGTCGTTTCTTAATCTTATAATAATTTATTGCGAACACTAAGAAATATTATACGCAGAACACGCACACATAACACTAAAAGTCACACGGCGATGGTATCTTGCAAGGCAAGGTGGACGGTTTCATGGCGACA
>JARGYV010084731.1:0-10381 GCA_029532675.1 Ornithodoros moubata
CCCGGCCGTCGAGGTATGGTATCAGTGACACACAAAGAGGATGAAGCCAGACGTGTCACTAGGCAGGTTTCTGTTTGTCTTTGAATAAGGACATGTCCCTGATCCCTTCCTATAAATATATCTATACAAATATATCTATATATATTTATGTGTATTCGGTGGGTGACCAATATCACTTTGAACGATAATTGGCCTCGCTCCGCCATACGATAAAGTCTGTTTTTCTTCTTTTTTTTTCTGGGTGTTTGAATACCAGGGGTGTTTTGCAAGTCGGCTTCCTCGTGCACGTGTCAACGATCGGGGAAGCCTACTTTTTTGCGCCTGACTACGCGTAATTTGTGGCTTTACGTTGGGAGACATCGGTATGGTCATAAGTGACGTCACAGCGGTCGGTCTATGAATTAATTTTGCGCACTGAGGGTACTTTGGCGTGTAGACACATCCTTCGCGGAGAATGGCGTGCCTGAGCAATCCGTGCCCTGAACGCCACACAGTTATTTTCCCTTGGGTTTGCGCGGGAAAAGGTAGCACACTTAGCGCCAACCGTCAAACAGAATGATATTTTCCATTGCTTAGATTTGTTGAAAGGCTTATAGGAGGGGCATACTTGGACCATCTTATCTTGTGCAAGTATGCTCCTCCCGTAAGGTTTTTAACAAATCGAAGCAGTGAAAAATATCATTCTGTTTAACGGTTGGCGCTAAGTGCACTATTTTGCCCTGCGCAAACCCAAAGGAAAATAACAGTGTACGTTCCTATCTGCGGTTGCAACACTCCCAGCGCTCAATATATCAACCTTACGAAAGTATAAGCGAACCAGTGAACTCTCCAAGGTCTACCCTACCTACGAATACAATACGTTGCTGTCGAGAGTGGAATGCAATGTGACAACACAAAGGCAGAAAAGAAAAGTAAGACATCACGCTGTTTGGCGTAACCAATGACAACGAGAGTGTAAGATAAAGCTTCTCGAATCACTGAGTCATTGCAAGGAGCTGAGTGGAATCCGCACCTCAGGAGGATTCATTAACCGTCACTTCAGCCTGACGCCAAACAAACACAACAGGGTAAGGCCACGAATGTGAACGACATTGTCGGTGTGCTTCTAGCTGTGTCCCGTTTGATACAGGGCCAAGACGTATAATATGGCTTCGCGGAGTCTTTTTATCAGTTGATGGAAACAAAGAGCGAACTTTCAACCTTTAAAGATTTCTCCTCAGCGTGAAGTGCTCGCGTCCCTGAGGATCATCATCGGTAGTACGCTCCAAGAGAGGGGAAATTTGACTCTGCGTGGGGTATGTTATAAAAAAAGATCTCAACATGTGGTTACTCGTTACTTTGTCAGAAAAAAAAAAACAAAAACAAATTTACTACTCTTTACTACAAAGAAAAGAAAAGAAGAAAGAAGCATTCGACAAAAAGAAAAAGAAGGAACGAGTAACTATGGGTAGCACATAACACAACGTAAACGTAAAAAAAAAGGCACAAAGTGGACAAAGTGGGCACAACGAGAGAAACGAATAATCTAACAAGAGAGAAAGACGGTTAAAAAAATATTTCGTTACGCGGGATATAAGGCCAGGTTCGCGAAGGACAATGTTAACTACGTTTCAGACATGAGCGTTGAAGGTGAGTGAACTGCCGAGGACTCCTAGATCACGTATCCTCTGCGAATTATAGTGGGGCTCAATGAATAATTATGAGAGGCAACATTGAGTCGTCTCGAAAATTATATGAGTAACGTCTTTGGAGGACTGTGTTTAAGTAGGTTAATGGAACACCAACGTTCAACTCGTAGTATGTCTTCTTGCAACTTAGTGCAATCCTGAGTATTAATGTTACGAAAGAGCTCAAGGTCATCAGCGTATTGTAACGCACGGGAGTTGTGAACACAGTTAGGCAAGTCGTTGATGAACCCCAGAGAGCATTTTGTACGGATGAGCATCGTTGGTTCTTACATAATTGATTCTGCCTGAAAGGTAAGATGAAAACCACGCGCATAAAGCGTCGGTAGGTCCGTAAAAAGAACGTTTTTTCCTAAGAGTAACGCGTGATTAACGGTGTCGAACGCTTTCTTGAAATCGAAGTAAACAGAGCCAAGTTGCTTACGTTTTTCAAGTTCACCGCTTATGTACTGAGTGTAAGTAACGAGATTAGCTTCTACAGATCTTCTTGGCGTAAAATCTTGCTGACTAGTTACAATTAGTGAACTGAAGTGCACAGAAAGACGATTGAAAACGTCCCGCCCAAATACTTTTGCAAAGGAGGGCAACGACGAGATCGGTCTGTAATTAGTAACATCGGTTCTTGCACCCGATTTGCGAATGGGAACGACACATGAGAACTTCCACACAGAGGGAAATACAGAATTCTGAAGGGACGCATTGAACAATGCTGTTAGAACTGGAACGAAAATATCTGAGAACCCATTAACTACGAAATTCGGTATGTTGTCAATTCCTGCGGTCTTGCGGGAGAAATGTCACTCTCATCGACGCGAAACAACGGAAGCAATGCTGAAGACGAAAAAAGTGAGGTAGTGAGTTTCTCGGCAATGTTGTTCTGGGGTCCGACACTGAAGAAAGAATTCGGCAAATGCATTTGCCACATCGGTAGAACTAATACACAAGATTCCCATTGGTAGTTAGAGAGATGGAATGAAGTTTTAGCTTCGCTGCATATCAGGGCAGGATACCATGTCATTCTTAGATAATACCAAACCGCGGAACACAGCAGCGTAATGCCGTTTCAACGCTGCATAGGAGCTGTGGGAAACATACGCACGGAAAACTCTGCGGAAACTACCATCAACTGTTGTAAGTGCCATAGCTGCAAGATGCGGAAGCCGATTTTTTAGCACTACGAAAATTTCGTAACCTTGACATTCATTTTCAAATGATTCCTCACTTGAGCAAGTACTTGTTTTTACACTCTGTACACCTTTTAATGGGTGTCACGGTGGGCAAACTCTTCTAAGTTTTCGATTGGTGAAGCGATAACAGATAGCTCGGCCTGCAGCAGACCTCCTTCAACCCTGACACTGGTTCTAGACGGGCGCGAATATCTGCTGATATGTGATCAATCACCTCACGCATTAACTTTCACTATATTACCCACGTGTACTATAATATATCGTGCACACATGAATAAAGGCTATTACTGACCTCGTTCGATATCCTCCTTTTAAAATCCATTAGGCAGCAGTTGTTCACGGAAACGAAACTGCCTATAATTACACAGGGAGGTGCTAAGTTATACCCCCCATGTTTTACTTCCCTGAGAGGGGGCTGATAGCGTGACATGTAGGCCCACAATAATTAGGTCAGGGTCATTAGGTCAGGACACATTTTTCGTTCGCATCTTGAACATAAGATGGTGCAAGACGTGACACACCATGCAGAGATCCGTAATGAACCGAACAGAGTGAAAGAGAACAGAACCCCAAATACCATCGTGGGCGATATTGATTAGGAACACAGAGGTAAGATTGGGTTAGAGAGTACAAGCAAAATGCTTACACAAAGTGGGCCTGTTCTTATACCCAAACAAAAGAACAGATCAGTCTGTAGTGACCAAGACTCTCACGCATAACACCTTCCTAGTGGCTTCCCGCAGAACGTTGTGTAAGGATGACATCAATTCTGAGGCTGGATTCTGCTATATGTTTACGTGTGCTTAGAGCTGCGGGACTTTGATAAGGGAAGTTTTTGAATCTGAGGCTCAGGGGCCCTGGTATGCTGGAAAAATATCGCTCAACCAAGTTTCAACTCCGCTAAAATGTAACGCATCAACAAAATTGCCCCGTAATAAGAAAGTTGCATATGGAATCGAAACGCGGCTTACATATACATAATGATCTCTTCGATAATGCACAGAGTTCAAATGTAAAGTCCCATCTTACTTAACGAAGCATCCATAAATCATGACAGGCACAATTTGGTAGCATTAAACCTTGAGACGAGCTGTAGGCATAAAAAAGTTGCAGACACGAATAAGGCTCTGCGGCAATAAATGAAAGAAGCGCTATTGAAGATAAGACCTAAATTTACGTCCACACACCTTTCAGTTTTTTTCCCAGTTTCATCCGTGTATGAACAATCGACAAAAGGAGGACTCTGAACAGAAGTCACACCTTACCTGACAAACGTAGCAGCCTTCAACGAATGCTACCAAGCACGCAACCACGCGAAAGAGTCTCCGCTAAAATTCTTCAACGTGTGCTCAGTTCATAAAACGGTCTTCGTTGTGACTGCCGAAGTTCACCAAGCAGTGGAAACCACGAAACAGAAGCAGTACGATGCATTAATGGGTTTCAGACACAAGTTTGCGACAGAGAGGAGGAGTAGGACGACTTTTAGCAGCAAATTTGACCACGATAGCGAAACGTGTCCACCAACTTGTTGATTACCACAGCTGATATCATCACATACAACTGTCTCGAACTTTGCCACTTCCGATAACTGTTTTAGAGACGATGAAATAATGTTCCACAAGCAGTTGACGAGCACTTCAGCACCGCTGTAATTCTCGTACTCTTTTTGTGCACGAGAAAGTTGCTGCTGTCTGTTGAGAGGAACCACTCGTGTGAGGCCCGAACGAAAGTTTGGACCGCTCTGGGTGCTCTGCTCTTGTTGCATCTCGGACTCGCGATGTGCGCGTCTTTGCGAGCGTTAAGTGGCGACAGGTCTGCACGGTGGCGCCGCGTAGTGCTGGCCTTAGAAAAGAACGTTGCGAGGATTTGCCTTTTTCTTGTTTGGAGGACGTGCCGTCGTGGGCGGAAAGTTCACTAATTCGTGTCATTCCGAATGCGGTGCTTTTATTATGTTTCTCGTTTCCTGCGGTAGTATTGTCACGGGGACGGAAAGTGTGTCTCGTAGCTTTTTACGAAATAGCGCGGGTGTTCCAAGAATAACCATCCCTTTTATTCCCTTTTTATGACTTTTAGGAAGAGACAAGTTATCTTGACTGGTTGTTCGTAGAGTACCAGACTATACAGTGGAGCCATAAAGATCTGTTTTCGCATTTAGCGATGGAAGGTGTCCTCTAGTGCAGAGGAAGGATAGTGTCTGAGATAGTTCTCCTCGTGCCGTCAAGGCAGGTGGTAACAGCTACGAAGTAATTAAATGAATGAAGTAATATATTTAAGCTGTCACGGAAGAGAACGCTACTACTCTAGCAGGTCTCACACAACTTAATTTACTTTGCTTATTATGCGAAAATGAAGCGGAAAGCCCCATCGGTCAGTTCTTTATATTTGGGAGCGTACTCTAAAGATCTTGTAAAGTTAATCAAGTTTTAGTTGTTCTCAAGTGGACCTGGAGACGACGAACCAGTCAGGGAGTAAGTAGAGCAGGCACAAACGTATGTTATTATTGCTTCAATATTAATGTGCGTTGAAGTTAATTAATCGTGAATCACCTAAAAGGCTCATACTGTAAAGCGCAACAAAAATGTGTTCTCCTTCGGCGGGGAAATTCTCCATATCACCGTCATCTCATGTATTTGTTGTTGTTGTTGTTGTCCTTCCTCGTCTCCTTTTCCCGATCGATCAAAAGAAGACTATTCAGTAGATACATTGACATGTTCTAATTTCAAATAACCATAAAGTATTTTTGTTCTTAGCTTTTCTTCTAATCAATTTGGTACTGAAACATCATGAAGTATCTAAATTATTCTGACAGCAGCCTTAAACATTTTAATCTAAAATCGCTCTGGCGGCAGCTTTGGAAGTTGGCATCACGTCGAGGCTTTGGAGCATGAGGTGAAACAAGCTTTACGAAAGACCCTGTCCGGCCTGTCTGCGTGCTTGGATTGCGGAAGCCTGCTTTGCGATACCGTGCATGCTACAAAGAGCTGCCCGTTAATTTCATTCCACATTTGTTTCCAGTTCTAATCTCTACTGTACACTAATACTGTACATCGTTTCTGATCAGAACCTGGATGTAGCGGTCGATATAACCAACATGGGCTAAGTATTAAGCGATGATTTAGAGGATGGTGTTTTACTGACTTCGGTTTACTGAAGCGAACTTGATTTATACTCTTGTTGTCCCTTGAGGCGCGCTGTTAAAAAAATAAAAGAAAAGAAAAAGGAAAGACAGCCACCCATCGCGGGCTTGTTATGAGAATATCCACCTCATTATGCGCCTCGTGGAAGATATATTTTCCAATAAATCTAACCGAAATCTTTCGCACCCTTCAAAGTCGGGACGCCTAAAATGTCAAAACCCTTTTTTATTGCATTCTAAATCCTACGATTTTGTGTCAGTGTATCAACACCCCAGGCTATAAACTTTGCGTGTACCGGAAAAGAAGAAAAAAAAAAAAACGAGAGGGAGGGAAAGAAGACTACGTCACCCCGTGATGAAGATCCGTGAAAAGAAGGCCGAAGAAAGAAGATCCATCTCGCTTAGTTGGGGGTCAGCGTTTGTAGTGATACGTGGCTGGTATGTTTAAAACATTTGAACATTGATAGCAGAACCTGTGTACGGTGCACTGCCTGTACATCGGTGTAAGTGGTGTAAACGCGCCAGATGTAGATATGTATATATATATAAATAACGTGATGATAGCTGATCGATGTTGAACCGAAATCGAGCGAAGGTTTGAGATGGTTGGCAAGCAATATGATATATGCGTATACGCTCAAGTGTTTACGGAAAGACCTCGTCGCATGATACTTCAATTTTCTGGACGAACAATGTGCAGGATGCATCTGCTTCAGAAACGTTTACTTAGAGTGCGCTGTCGTCATTTTCTAACACATATTGCAACGGCCCATAGGAAAAAATCCATCATTCATGACATTTATTGCGGACATCAACACCGTTATCACCGTCTAGTTGTTGCTGCTTGTGTGGCAGGGCAATTTACCAAAATCAGGAAATGGTTGTTTAGTTTTCTGGCACGGAGACAACGGAGTTCTAACATTTTCTGCATCGCATATTTTTCTCAATTCCTTGAACCATTTTATACGTTTGCGCGCGACGCTGAATCGACGATACATTATTTTCACTCCTGAGCGTGATGAATGAAGTTCGTTCCATGCGGTAGAAACGGATGCAGAAATGACCCCGCAGAAAAGATAAAAATAAAAAAGAGTTCGGTCTGTCATTACTTTCAAACCCTATTTCATAGCGATACCGCGAAATAAAAATAAAAAATGAAGGAAGTGATCCGCTGTTATGAAATGCTTCGGAATGAATGAAAGATGAGGCCCCTCGCACTTTAAAAAGATAACTTCACCACACAACACGCTAAGAGCCAATTGCCATTCGCAGTGACATCATTCTGTTTCCTTATTGGTGAAAATCGATTATGCGATTATGCATTTATGTTCATTATCACAAAAAGGCGGACGCATGCCGCTTTTCAGCATTCAGGGAGGTGAAGGACATCATTCTGTAACGTGATTGGTTCCCAGTGTGTAGTGCGGTGAAGTTCTCTACACGTTTTACAATCATGCATAAACAATATGCTGTACCCAATCCCCCCTGCCAAGGCTATAGGCGTTTCTTGGAGCAGCTGTAAAATCGGGGCGAAGAAACGAAGGATTGATTTTAACTGCGCGTCGAGACACAACTTCTTGACGCATGTGTTTGCTTAGCAGCAGCTGTACAAACTTGGCAATGCGATGAATAGAAGCAGTGGTCTAGGAACATTTGTTCAAAAGCTAAATATATCGTATGTATCACTTTTAAGTATAACCACGTGGCGGTCGTTTGCTTATAGGCTGCCATGGATCAAAATGTTAGAGTCACCACAAGCGAGGCGTCGAAACCGACTTGCTGAGTGAAACTCCTCAAAGCGATTCTTATGTGATTTGAAGGCAACCTTCAAAAAGTGAAAATGAAAAGTGAAATCCAATTAGTGGTAGGAATGAAGGCATAGAAATTTCTTTTCACTGGAGCATTTCTCGAATGCACGGAATATTTCAACGCTGCACGGGCATTACTTACGCGAGGACTGAGAGGCCCTTCAAGCTAGCACTTACGCGACTGCAATAAACAGTGTCGTCTGCCTTGTGAATAACGAGTCTTACATCACCCGGAAAGAGCCTGGTTGAAATTTTTACCAAGCGCATTTTGAAGTTCCCGGCTAATGTCGAGGAGGTCGACCCCAATAGTCTACATTGCGAGAACTTTTGATTGCGGCCCATATTTGAAGGGTATATAGAGTCAAGACTCCCAGGAAGCCTTTCGGCATCCTGAAAGAATAGCCTTAGTGCCTATAGCACGACTTCCATAGAGGAGATTCGAGAATGCTGTAGAGCTCAGTGTTTCGGAGTGTTTGACATGTTGTTTTGCAGGTACTGCGCCTCCCAATCGTTGATAAGACACCAAGTTAATACCATTGTGTTAGTTACCATGTGGTAAGAGGGAACGTCTTTTAATACTCCAGAGTCACGTGACCGGGAGTGTGAATCAAAGCTCGAGTCAATGTGACGGCCATAGAATACGAGGCATCACCGAGGGGTCCAAAGCTGTGGGTGACTGCAATGTAACAACCCCAGCGTTTAGGCCTCCCCTGTGTCGTACGTTGTAGCTATCTTCCGCTCATCAGTGTTCACTTCTCATCGGAAGGTAAGCTGCCGTATGCAGCTGTTACATGGACCGAACACCAGACATGTAACTTCTAATAGGTCAGAGGAAATTGGGCTTGGGTTGGGTGATATAATCCCTACGGATCTTCCTTCCTGCGCTTTCAGAAGGCTCAGGGCGATCGATCATTCATGTACTCATTCAAATGAGTTGTTTCTTGTTTCATTAGTACCCGGAAATAGAAGTGTCCCAGGTTACTTTGTTTTCTTTCATCCGCTGTGGGCTATGAACGTTGCCTACGGTGACTGGATTCAAGGGATAGGATTCAAAAGAACTACAACGTTTACGCTCTGACCCAAAATAAAGTTAGCCTGTTAATTAGTGCTCAAAATTTCAAAATTGGGAGAGGTTCATCTATAGTAGGGAATGAAATGGAACCTGTTGGCCTACTAATTTATTATTATTAATTGGACTGTCGTATGAACTGCATTGTACTTTCGTTTTACGAATTCGGCCAGCAGATGTAGGCGAGAACAGGCCTGACACGTGGATGAAAAATAACTGGGGCTAACATTATGAAAGCACTTTGAACTGTTCCATAATAAAGGTCCTTAGCCACTCGCTTTCGACAAAGAATATAAGCCCTACTCATTTCGATATAAGTTGTGTGGAAGCCCTTGTGAGCTGAATGCTATGGGGGTCTTTGGGATGCCCTGCCGAAGAATTTTCTTGCTGTTGCAGTTCCTGTACAGATTATTGATACTGATTATTGTTTCGGGCCACACTCTCAAAACAGAAGTTCTGTTTTTAGAGTGCATCTCGGCGTATAGCTGAGGCCTTCGTGGCAAGGGAGTTCTACAGAGACCCCAAGCCCTTCTGTCGTGGCGACTTCTATGGATCGAGGCTGCTGATGTCGTCGGTTGACTCATGACGTCATTCCGCAATACCACTGGCTGGTTTTCAAGTGCATAAATCTTTCAAGGGCGTTATCTGAAGAAGTGGTGGTGGTCGTGGCATAGACGGAAGTAAAGGTAAATGCGTTCAATTGGAGGCCCGCATTTCTACATGTCTGTGCAAGATGGCAAGTGCAATAGGAACTGGGATAGGAACAGGAAAGTTCTGCCCACAAGGAGATGCTCCAAGGATTCAGGGGTGCCACAATGAGAGTATATTGGCGAAGGGACGAATCGGATGTCGTAGAAATGAGTTGAGGCGAGGTACATGGCAGTGAAAGACTAAGTGTAACCGCACACTGACGCAAAACAGCCAGGTCATAGCGCCATGGGTAGCGCAGGAGAGAACAAGTGCCTGGATATGTCTACCTCTTCTTTGTCCGATGTCAGTCCTACAAAGCTTTGGCGCCGCATAAAGCTGTTCGAAAACAAATGTCAAGGCTCCGAAAGACGTCTTCAGCTACGTAGGAAGGGAACAAGAAGAATTAATGGTGCAATATGCCGACAGGCTTCGATTCAGGCTCGAGTCAGACAGGGCTGACTCGGCTGCTATACCCCCCTAATTTGTCGTTGCGCTTCTCGTATGCTCGCCTGCTATTACAACCAGGGACTGGGTGCTAAACCCCTGCTGCGTCCCATATATCGCGCCTCAGTAATTCAGGAAATGGAGTTGTACGCTATGATCTCCACGAAGGCCAGAATAACTACTACGGCTCAAGGAATGACTTCACTATATAGGCTTGCAATTATCAGTACAGATGTGATGTGGGTCATTGGAACGCATATAGATAAGAGGAATCAAGGGTATCCGACGAGTTAAGCAGTAAGGTCCTATTTCCTTTCTAGCTGCATTTACGCTTTCATTACAGCTTGGACCGTAACTGGATT
>JARGYV010084735.1:0-15154 GCA_029532675.1 Ornithodoros moubata
ACTGCCCGACTTGAGCTACGCTTCGGCTTATAAAGAAACGGCGGAAGCTTCTGGTAGCGTCGAGAGGCGCGCGTCACGCGCTGACAGTAGCGACGCGTCGGTGCCGCTGGTTTACCGAAGGAGCTAGAATCATCGTGATGATGCTGTCGTAGAATGGGGCTTCTCCGCTTGTCGTCGAAGGTCAGGCTGTGACTGTTATCTGATAAGCTTCGCGGCAATATTATGGACGTCATATTGAAGTAGTTACCGGTCGCACACGTGCCGCGGTTGCACTGACGCACAGATTCGTTTCGCAACGTACGTCACAAATATCGATAATTTGTTGCTTTACGTCGCGTGTCAACTGTGATAATGACGCCACAGTGTGTGGGTTAATTTTGCCCACCTAAGGGTTCTTTAACATTCGCCCAAATCCCGACGCACGGCGCACTGTATTTTACACCCCTTGCGGAAGATAACGTGCCTGAGCAATTCGTACCCTGCCGCTGAACTGCTGGCGTCCTTGGCCGGGAAAGTCGCAAAGATATCGCACATATTATGTCATTACAGACAATCTGGTAAACGGAAATGTTGAGGTGGATCTCGAGATGGCCTTGTAGCTTGAGGTGACGCGCAGCGTTTTGGGGACGCAAAAGGCATTGAGACAGAGAAGCATATCTGCGTATTTAGGAACGCTGTGACGTTTCGATGTTTCTCTAGTTCGTATGAACAAAACTTTTAGGAAGATTACGCCTGTTACTTATCTGGTGAACGAATGATAGAAGAATGGTTTTTACCGTATAATCCGATAGAGTTTGGTTTTGATTGTGCATCGTAATGTAAATAGTATATGTTCTCTTCCTTTTTGTTTGTTGGAAAGGAGCAACTTTGAAATGAAACTACTACGGAGCAATTTTTGAACTATACCACGAACAAATCCAACAAGCCATCATTTCGCAACGAGACTGCATTTCTTCTGAACGGTTTTCAAGCTGAGCCGGTTTGCTTCAACTTGTCCTGACCTTCTGCATCAGATAGAGCGTAGTGCATTACCTCAGTGTCATATCTTTCCTCTGTCAAGGTTGTTTGCAAACTAATAATGTCATTAGAAGCAGTTTATATGAATTCTTATCATTGATGAAGCTATAACACACTATCTGCTGCCACCTCTCGAGAGACGCTTACCTCCGATATGACGAAGTGTACCTTGCATTTACGTCTCAAGCAAATGTTTGATAAGGACCGCGGAAATAATATAGCAACTGCCGCGCATGATTACGAAAGAAACGTACTGGGCATGCGCAGATAGTTGCATATATCATTCGGCTCAGGGCCGACTCAGTCTCTCCGACCGGGGGCTGCTCTGTATAGGAATCTCACATGGTCGTGGGGGTTTCAGTCATGTTATGGAACAGTGTTCTTCGGGGAGCCTTCAAGATGTGGAGAAGGATTCTCATGGTGGCCATACCAATCGTCTTTCTACCTTTCTTGAACATATCTGAAAACGGACAGGTAGGCTGTCACTGTTTGTATTTTTTGTTCCTGCTTTGATTGATGCTAAGTTAGTACTGCTCTTTGGGTCATCTTGGGGAGGACGAATATATATGACTTGTTCGACTTCTGCTATATCTGTGGCGTGCTTCGTGCTTCGTGCTTCGTGCTTCGTGGCGTGCTTCGCGCGTCTTTCGTGTTTCCGTGTCTCTCGGTCCTACATCATGAGTTTACACCAGCTTGCCTGCAAGATTTCCCTTCTTTCGTAGAGGATGTTTGTTTCTTACTGTCTTTTCTTTCTCCCGAGATGGAATCACTAAACACAACGTGTCATATTCAGACATATTTTGCACATTAAAAATAAGTCGCCTCGAGAGCTTAACCGGGAATGTAGTTATGCTGCCTGATAGGTCGGTACATTCTAAAAGCAAATCTTCCCCGCATAAATCGCACTAAAGTATCCAATCACCATTCTGATTGCTGTGAGTCTCTGACCTGATTCGTGAAAAAAGGTTGTGAACGATATCAATTGGGTGATTGGGTATCAGTGGGTTAGGTGTATGTGTCGTTGTAATACGAGCTGTCTGCCTACATATAGTGTGGCAACATGTTGCTCGTGGGAAAGATGCGTCCTGGGTCGACTTCGCAGGAAAAACCCCGTACAGCATAGCCGACAGTAGGATTCGAACCCACGACCTCTTATGTGGTGAAGTTTTGTTTTGCGAGTTTTTGTTTTCGTTTTAGACTACTTGTTCTGGACTGTGTTTCATTTGTTGCAGATGTGGAGATGTGCCTACGTCGTGGTTATTATGTCCTTGTACTGGATCGTGGAACCTATTCCGCTAGGCGCGACGTCTATGATTCCTGTGGCTCTCCTTCCCTTATTAGGTCTTATGAGAACCGAAGAAATCTGTGACTTCTACATGAACGTATGTTATCTGCGCAAATCGGCTCCGGCGAGTATAGAGTGAATGACCGTGTGTTGTAACTTTCAGGAAACCAACATGATGTTCATTGGAACCCTGACCATGGCAATCGCAATAGAACATTCCAATTTGCACCAGAGGATAGCGTTGAAAACACTTTGCCTCGTCGGCGCTGGTATTCGGCGGTGAGTTTTAAACTAGTCGCTTCTTTTTTCATGTTGTTTCTGCTGATAAAATTAACGCAGAAAGGATCGTTTTGGAATTAGTGAAATTCGAAGTGAGAATATAGCTTATTTATATTTATGCCGACACTCATTGTCCAGAGAATCTAATCACGATAGCTCAGACTTTACAACATTCGACAGTTTTCGCAAGACATAGAACTTCCTGTGATCCTACACTCGAACATGCCATACCGAATGAACTGGTGTTCACAGCTATACAAGATTGCCCGGCATTTCAGGCTGGTTTTGGGCCTGATGCTCATTTCTATGTTTCTGGCAATCTGGATCAACAACGTGGCCATAACAGCTATGATGATGCCGGTTGTAGACTCTCTAGTCGACGAACTTCTCGGGGAAAAACATCAGAAGGATACGGAATGCAACGGTGTCAAATCGGAAAAGATAGGTAGGTTCTCAATAGAGGAAGAGACGCGCACGAAAAACTTAGGAAATTCACATTTTCATTAAGAATTTCTTCTCTTCACCTCTTGATAAAAATTTGCTTGCAGCCCTAGAGCACGTGTACGAAAAGCAACACGGTTATGCTAAAGTGCCAACCTCGGAAAAAGAACTGGTAGCGTGCGAGGAAGAATATTGGTGAGTGAAAGTAGTCAAACTAGAAAGCGATATGCGTATACGTTGCATCACGCGTATATTTGCTCACATCGCACCACCAACAGTCCCGAAGAAGAAATGTCATCGCCCCCAGGGATCAGCGACATCAAGGTAGAGGAGTGCAAGAAAAGGATAAGGCTGCTCCTCTATCTCAGCGTTGTTTACGGCGCGAATACAGGAGCGATAACTACGATTACCAGTGCACCTTCAAATATTGTCTTCAAGTTCGTCATCGAAGAGTAAGTAACGATCTAAAGGGATATACTCTATGCAGACTTGTGTAACATAGTAAAAAGGGTTTCTTCTTGGCAGTCTGTACAAGGACAGAGCTCCTGTTGACTATGCATCGTGGATGTTTTTCGCACTGCCCATCACTCTCCTCAGCACCGTCGTGGTCTATTTTGCTGTTATTGCACTGTTCTTTTGGAAAAGGTATGGTGCTACTTTACAATGAATAACGAAGAAAATACGTGAATGTGGACTGCTTTGATGCAGGCCGGAAATGGACCGTTGCTGTACATCTGGAAGCGACATTGTGCGACAGAGTTACAAGGCTCTTGGACCAATAAGGTATGGCATGGCATACCGACGATTATTTAAGTAGGCGACTGTGTTCGATATGTCACGACCGTATCGGTCATATTGCTCGAGTATCAGGAATTACAACTAACAGGTTTGTAGTGAGGATCTACTTCCACAGAAGTTGTGCAGGAAAAATAGCGATAAGAGCCCTTAAAGGTAGCTTCCTTTCGTTCTTTATGCACGACTGTTATGAGGGCAAGAAGCTCCTAAGGACCTACGAGCACTGGCGGGATGTATTTTACTCTTCTCAAGTACGCTCATAAATCTTATCAAGACTTTCCAGTTGATGGACCTGAATTATTAATAAGCACGTCGTGTCCAGTGATCATAAAAGTTATCTCTACGAAACAGGAGACTGTGTACAGTTAACTGACAAGTAGATTGTACACTGTACTTTCGAGTGTAAATCTACGATGAACAAATCTTGAATACAGAAGATGAGGTAAATTTGAACGCATTTTCTTCCTTTTCATTCCTTGTTCTCCACCATCTATTTCTCTGTCTCTTCTTAACAAAATTATTCGCGTTATCGACGAGGAATAAAATAGCCCTACCTAGCATACATACAAACACACTACAGTTCACGCGTCACTTTTTACTTGTGAAAGTAGGCTATATGTGGTTCCTAGTTTAGTGTTCCTATATTGCACGCACGTCACATTAGTTCTCTTTTTTTTCGCTCAGATTTCACGAAGTAGCTGTCGGATCCCTTTTTCTCCTTTTGATCTTCCTGTGGATCTTCAGAGATCCTATGTTTGCCAAAGGCTGGGCCACATATTTTGGCGCTGTGTGAGTATAAAATAGCAATGTTAGCTTTAGCAAGGTTCGTACTATTTCTCTCATTTGTGGCTGTGCTTCCAGGAGGCCAAAGGACGCTACAGCTGCAATGATGGTTGTGGTGCTTCTCTTCATGATTCCTGCAAAACCTACGGACATCGAATCCCCTCCTTTGGTGTCGTGGCGACTTGTTCAGGCGAAGCTACAGTGGAGCGTTATATTGCTTGTTGGAAGCGGGTTCGCACTAGCGGAATCCACCAGAGTACGGTCCTTCTATAAGCCCTAGTTCAAACATTGACTGACACTGCAGGAGAGGGATTCTGACGCGTAATCCTACAAACTTTTTCTTCTAGGTCTCTGGCCTGTCCCAGAAGATTGGACATTTTCTCGGTGGTTTAGGTCACCTTTCTCCGGATGTGCTCATGATAGTCCTGGCCATCATATGTTCAGTCATGTCTGAAGTCATTTGCAACGCTGGCCTTGTCACGCTTCTGTTGCCAATATTTGCTACGCTGGTGAGTGAATCGTGTATACAAACTTCGTCGTACAGCGATCGCGCAAGAAATTTCGCATTCCTGACTCTTTTGTGTTCTGTGCTATAGGCTGAAGATCTCCACATCAACCCCCTGCTTCTCATGGTTCCTGCTACGATTACCAGCAACTTCTGCTTTATGCTCCCGGTCGGGACGCCAGCAAATACAATAGCGTATGAACATGCCCACCTTAAAATTTCGGACATGGTACGTACTGTTCTTTCTTCATCTATGAATACAAAAAAAATCTGCTTTATGCGTGTTCTCTGCGTTCTTTGCAATGGCTTCTGCTTTGCAGGAATTCTACGACTGGGCCTGATTTGTACGAATGAACGTACATAAGTATTTTATGTATGTGTATTTATTTTTCTTTCAGGCCCTACCAGGTTTTGTTGTGAAGCTGATCACAATGTTCGTCACTGTGATAATGACGTATGCGCTCGGTGGTGCTGTGTTCGACATGTTCCAATATCCGGAGTGGATTGCTGAAGATTCCACATACCTCACAGGGTCGTTGCTGAACTCCACACTCTATTGAACATGAGGTTCAGTGAACCGGATCTGAGGTGTCACACTGGCGTACTGTGATGCATATGCTCAAATCCAATGCAGCGTATTAACTGTACAGAGCCCGAATAAGTTGTAAATACAGGGCATAAGATCTACCTGTCAACAGCTGTGTGGAGGACAGACATCCTAGCAAAAAGATGACTGGTGTCAAATAAAATAACAGGACTTCACCGTTGTATAGTACTTATTGCCCCACCCCACCCGCCATGTATACCATTATTTAGTAGACTGACCTCGTACAGGAAATCTAACTTTTACAATACTGCATGAACACTGTTTCATGTGCAACCGGCCTCACATTGCCGGGGGTGTAGATGTGTCACCATGGTGGTTGATACAGGCGTCCACATGACGATTGACGAGCAAGGGTTGGCGTTCTTTTAGTGTTTTAGTCTTCTGTTTCCAAAGCAGAGAAGCGCCTACGGTGTGAATAAGGATTGTCGCTTTATTTTGCGCTTGGCAGAGGCAAATTCAGAAAGATAAGATAGCGGGGACGGCTTCCCAAGCAGCACAATGTACTGAAAGTCAGGTGCATTAGGGGTGAACGGGTTTATCAAGATTCCTTTTGTAGCTTGCATCGCGATAGGCAGGCAGCAACAGACAGCTGGCGACCACCCCTATTACAACAGACTTTCAGTACGTTTTTCTGCTAGGGTTTGGCTTGACTCCCAGTTGCCTTCCTAGCTGCAGATAAGATGTGGCCATATCTTTCTGTATTCAGTCTGTGATTCATTCTGTGTTCACTTGTGCCGTATCTTTCTTGCCCAAGGAAAGATACACGTTACGTTCTGGTGTTGTGTGGTATTTCTACATGTGACGATAGCAACAGAATATTCAAATTTGCGTCAGAGAGCACAACATTGAAATCGTCCCGTCAGAGCCTGCATTTGACGGTTAGCAACAGTGTCAGTTTCATTACTTCACATACGGTGCCATTACACCAAAGACCCCACTACGCCACCAATAAGTGGTCATGTCGCAGTTACAGTATATTATCGAGACCCATAACTGCACTTGAGCTTGCACGACAAGGAGTTACTTCACCTGGCATCACAAAGATTCGCAAGCTTCCACGTAGCCGTAGAACCTACTGCGCAAAACCTGTCGATACATGCTGTGACCGTGCACGGTATGAAATTACCCTGCATATTAGTATCACGTGTACGTAGCACATTAAGTGACATCACAAAGAAATGTGAGAAGCAGAAAACGATATCACCTCGAAAGGGCAACGACCTACAATGGAGCAGTACAGAAAGAGAATAAAATAAGGATCACCTCAGCGTTTTCAAGATAGGCCGCAAACACTGAGGTGACAACCATAGCAGGCAGTGTCAAGATTATCTTGAAATTTGCTGTCGAACAATAAGCAAAACTTCTAACAAATATGCAAATCCATGATAACATTCGAGACATTATGCAACATGCGGAGCCCTCTGGCTTGGGCACTATATACAAATCTACTAAAAGTAGTGCGCGCGCAAAAACCATTTCGCTTTCTCTTCTCCAGCTCTCGAGTATTGCAGTGTCGATAACTCTGTAGAATTGGCGCTTTTTACGGAATAAGGCAGTTCGTTTAAATTGAACATTCGTACCCCAACGGTATTAACCCATATAGCTTGTAGAGCGATGCAGAATATCTCCAAGACTATCCCTGCGCGAACCTGCAATAGAAAGGAACGACGTACTTTGTTTTGTCCAGGATATACAGTACATGGAGATGACATACCATAAAATATGTCTTAATATTGCCGTGACTGCATATGATTGCGTTGCTTACTGTGGCCAGAGGAGACATGAAGGCATACGAGACACACACAGTTACTGGGAGCATCAAGTGGAGTGGATGTGTCAGAGTTGCCTCCACCTGAAACGGAACGTTGCTTACAACTCAACATATGTTTCTCATGTACGGAGTAGTGCATTCCCATCTCTTATTCTTAGGATGCTGCAGTACTGAGAATTAATTGACGGGAGAGAGAGATGGCAATGAAAAAGCAAATTAATCAACAATCTGTTACTTACGAGAACTGCGACTAAGGGGAGGAGGATGCTTGCTGCTGTAGTGCAGCCGATCACTTCCGTGCAGAAGACAGTCAAGGTACACATCAAACCCACAAGCACAGCGCTCGGCAAGAAGTTCAAGAAAGTGAAGTGAGACGCCAGGGTGGTAGACAGACCTGACAGCTTTACATAAATTGTGGTTTTAATGCGGTTTCAATGTCCTCACGTTTTGTGCAATCGTCGATCGAAAACTAACAGGATACCTGCAATGCCCTGGCTAAGGCATAGCTGCCTCCTATAAGGAGCAGGACATCCCACGCGGTCTTCCTTTGCACGACGTACCACTCTGTGAGCGAGGGACCGCTTGCTTCATGCATGGGCCTTGCCGGAATCAGGAAGAGGAGTGCCACTGAGAAGAACGCAGGGGTTGCACCGTGGACACGTCTGGAATATGGTTTTGGTGGATTTGTGCACATCTTTAGGAATCCTTACCTTCCAAAAGCGAAGAGGGACGTCCACCCGGAAAAGTAGTATGGATCGCGCATAAACCATACTACCACAGTGAGGGCACAAATGACGAAAACAGCCGCTTCATGAAACCTGACGTACAGACAGAAGCAGTCTTGTAGTTCATTCACCGTACGGCGGGTCTTACCTACGTTATGGCTCCCTGATTGTGGTAGTACATCCGACAACACCTTCGTATGGCGTTTTGGTCCGATCTGACATCCCGGAACCTGTTTTTTGAAACTTTATCAGATGTAGTTGTTGCAGATTGTTTATGCAGTTCTTTTCTTAGAAGCATACTTTTCGGGGACGTAGAGGTGACACAGGTAAAACCAGGCAAACACGACGCAGATTATCATGGGAGGAACACTGTAGTACATCCATGTGGCAAATGTGAGTTGTGTCACGTCCGGATATTGACTGCAATAACCGTAACGCTGTGCGGACGTGTTCACCGTGACGTGCGTAGTGCGGGATCGACTCACTCATCAAGGATTCCCCACAGCAAAATGTTCTGTGGACTTCCAAGCAAGGATCCTGTGCCACCGATGCTGGCAGCGTACGCTACAGCCAGCAACATGACCCACTGGAGCTGCCTCTTGTCCTCCAGACTTGTAAGCGAAAATAAATGAGGTCTCAGAGGTTCGACAGGGTTTTCACCCCCACCTTGTAATGTCTTCAGAAAAAATTACAGGCTGTAGTCCCTCATTCGGAACGATGCTTGCGTTGGCCGCTTTTAGACTATCTTCCTCTTTATTCTCTCTGCAAAAGAATCAAGGATGACTACCTAGATCGTAGAGACGCCGAGGCTGTATTCCTTACCCCGTCTGGTCTACCCCAGATTTGAAGGTGTCATCCAGGACTATACTTCGACGTGGAGCTAAAGAACACCATTCCTGACACAGGACTACACGTGACTAGCCTTCCCTCAGTCATAGACCACTCACCCATTGGTTGACTTGCCTTCTTGAAAAACTCTGACACCACGCAGTCAACGATGGGCGTGAACATAAGTATTATGACGTCGTTCCTTACCCACATTGAGAGGAACATGGCGGCAAGCATAAGACCAAGCATCATCCTAGAACGACAGAACACAAGTTTTTGACAAGCACGGGAGACTGATACAGGCAGGGCTAACCTTTTTGTACTTGCACCGAGACCAAAAAGGATCGCAAAAGCTGCCCGATAATGAAGGTTACAGTGTTCCACGGCGCTGGCCAGTATCATGCTCGCTAAGTACATCATAATGGGATCCTGTGCAGACGCGGAACAGGTGTTGCGCAGTGGCCAAAAGGAGGAGTGATCTGTACCTTCATATATGGTTCGGAAATTTGCGCAGTTGTGAGGATACCAAGTATGGGAAATAACAACACAGGAAGCAGGGACGTAACTGCCGTGTGAACCAGTTCGAAGATCCAGTAAACAGAAATGAGGGTGAAACTGTACGCACAACGAGTTTCCTGCATAAAGATTGAAAGAGAGGGCGACTTGCATGTTGGTGCTATAAACAGGACGTGCAGTGATGGGCGCACCTTCGTGTCGACTAGGATGAAGATAGGTAACAAGCAAAAGGGCACAAGGAATGCCATCAGTCTTTGCCAGCTCGCTCTGAAGAATGATAATGTGCTTTCGGCCATGAGGTCTACGAGGTCGACATCGATGGCAGGGCAGCTCAAGAACATGAATAGGCCCGTGCAGCGACGTTGATGGGCGTATGCTTCCTATAACCGTTTCGTTTTCTTCGTTGTGATCGATGAGAGTTGTTGGAGGAGACACTTGCGTTTGGACTTTTTTTCAAAACATTTTTAACCAAGTCAGCGAGCTTAAACGAGCAGCAGTTAGAGCTCTGTTTCTGCGTATCGCCCTTGTTGTCGCTCAAAGCTTAGGTTTTTTACACCATAGACACTGTGCTAAAAAGGTAGGTTTTGGTACCCTGTTCTTATTAATTCTCGTTATCGCACCGTATCTAGTCCCCATCCACTGCCACTTCCTACAGAGTATGAAACCTTGGCATTTAGTTTTTGTCCACAAAGCGTGACTTTTTTCTTTTTTTAATGTGCATGATGCAGGCCTTTTCCAGTGGAGAGGTACATATTCCTACCATAATCGTGCAGACGCAGTTCCTGCAGTGGAAAGTGGTGACATGGTCTTGTCGTAATAACAATTGGGTTCGGTGTACTCCTAGTCGAAACATGTTGTAAACAGAAAAAAATTACCCAGCGCTCGCTTATACACTCTTTAATCATCTATGTAGAATTTGATTACGCTTATCATACCACTTAGAAGAAAACGCCTTGCTTAGACGTTGTTCGTGTGTCTCAGCGGAAGGAGTTATGAAGTGTTACGATGAGCCCCTCATTCCATGTTCGTACAGAAGCGTATAGTCTTCGTGAGTTTCACATCAGCGGCAGTAAAGCGTGGGATATGATGCGTGCGATATGATTAGTTCCAGCTTCTTGCAGCCTCTTGAATTCTGTTAGCAACATGTCGCGAGCGCGTTGTACAGCCAACGATGACACATCCACTGTCCACGTGATATTTTGCTTTTAATTAATCTTATGCATCACAATCTATTACTCTTCGATTGAGTCGAAGTGAATAGCAATTATCAGTCAAGTCGTCGGCAAAGTAAAATTGCGGGGTTCAGCCCAAGATGGAAATTTTTCCAGATCGAACATCCAAGATCCGAACGTGGCGATGAAGAATACTTCGATAACCATGCAGCCGACGTTCATAACGAATCCAGAACGAACCTGCAGTCACTCAGAGTTACGACAGTTAAGAAGAAAGTTGACAATGATATACCATGCTGTAGGTATTCATCCTGCCATGGTGATAGACCAGAGCATTAGGGGGCGTTCCAGTTGGCAGCATAAAAGAAAACGAAGCGGCTATTGTGATCGGGACCATGAAGTATAATGGATGAGTCCGAATCGCTCTTGCCTGGGAAGAAAAAGTGCAAGTCACTCTGATGCCAGAGCGGTGGGTAATGGTATATGCTCTTACCACATAACTTGACACTGGAAGCATAATACCGACCGCAGCCGTGCTGCTGCACACTTCAGTGATGGCTGATGTAATCGTCGTCATTATGACCACCAACGCGACGTTGGGCATATTCCTTAACGTTGTAAGTTTCGATGCCACTGCCAGCGCTAGTCCCGACGCCTGAAATTTCGACTAAAATCTTCAGTCTGCAGGGCTATCTTCCACTGTGCGGTTAATCTTACCTCAGACGCAGCAGCCACACTGAAGCTGCCTCCTACGAGTAGCATGATGCCCCAGGGTATTTGACGTTGGACCCGTGACCAGTCTAATAGGGCCGGGCCGGCGATGTCCTTCTTAGGTCTTGCAGGGATCAAGAAGAGAAGACAGACGCCAAGCATATTCGGCGTAGCGTCGCTTATTTTGCTGAAAAATGGCGTTCTGAGTGAAGTACGAATAGACCGCTCTCCTGTTCTCACGTTTCGAAATGAGCAGACCAACCGGTGAAGAGTCCAGGGTTGCGAAGAAACTGCGCCATGGCTGTTAAGGCGAATACAGCCAACACTGCACCCTCGTGGAATCTACCAAGAATACAAAAGTCAGCAAAAGCGCAGGAAAGGAACATCAATGGCACACATACGTCATACAACCTAGTTCGTTGTATTGCTTCAAAATGGAGAACCGTAACTGGACTCTGTCGGTGTTGACAACATGGTACCTGTCACGACACATAGATCATCTAAAGTAACCGAGGTGCACGTGATATGTCGGAGTATCCTTACTTGCGAGGCACGAGGAAGTAGTAAACATACAACCATGCGAACAGTGTGCATACAAGCATTGGTGGCACGCTGTATATCATCCACGTGGCAAAGGACAAGGCCTCTTGCGCAGGAAATTGCCTGATTTAATTTGCCGTTTTCATGGGACTTGTAGGCTTTGGAACCTATCTATCAGACTTCCGACTTACTCCTCAACCAGCCCCAGTAAGACGTAGTTGGGCGGCGTACCAAAGATGCAGCCAGTGCCTCCGATGGTAGTCGCGTACGCGACGCTAAGAAGCACCGCATTGTGGAGCTCTCTGTGTTCCGAGGACCTGCATATCGCGAAGGCAACGTAAATACAAACTCCCCGCGCTGCCTAACTAGGCTTGTCATTACATCGTGCAGTCGGGAGACGGGGATTGCAAGAGATGCTGATTTACGGCGGATGTTGGCTGGAGCTCGAACACTGGTGTAGTTAAAGGACTAGCTGACAACAGGCGTCCTTTCCTGCAATCGCTTTGTAGAGGACGCAAGATTATAAGAAACTGTATTTGAAACAGTGGAAAGCTTGTGTAAATAGAACTGCTACTGACCAGGAGCCTTCTATAGGACATGTCTCTGCAGAAGGAAAGAGTATTACGACCTTGCCTTATCTCACTTACCGTCGCTTACCGTCTGTGGTGTGATCGCGCTTACCAATCTCTAACATTATGGCGTCCGCGATGGGAATCACTATCAGGGCAGTGGCCATGTCGGTCAGCCACATGGACAAAAAGACTGTTGCCAGCATGAAGCCCAGCAACACACTATGGAATGAATGTTGAGAGTGACCTCACGACCGTGGCTAAAAGACAAATACATCTATACCGCATAGTGCTGGCCCCAGTGAAGAGAAGAATGCGAAGCGCAATCCTGTAATGCAGGTTGGAATTGTCCACTGCCACGGCTAGTATCATGCCTCCAAGCAGCATTATGACTGTATCCTTAAAGAATAAATATTTTATAGATGACAAAACAATTAGGCTGAGAGGAGAGTTTGAACCTTCATATACGGAATCGCCGTCTCGGTCGTCGTCAGCACACCGAGCGAAGGAAAAAGGAAGACTGGTAATAAGGAGGTGACCGCAAGAGGAAGAAGCTCAAAGATCCAGAAAATGATCATGATGAGAATGCCGTACAGGCATCGCGTCTCCTGAAAAAGAAGAAGAAAAAAAAAAAAAAACTTTTAACAGTCGTTTTTAAGCTCTGTTTGACCACCTGCTTCGCGTTATGGGGGCTATTGGACGCGACGGCTTCAACGTACCTTACTGTCACTAATGAGGAAAATGGAAGTGAGGGCGATAGGTGATGTGAAAGCGATGATCCTGTGCCTGTTGCGTTTCATGAATGCAAACCACGCCCACCCTCCCATCATATGGTGAGATGTCTTCAGCAGTTGATGGCGGTTAGAGTAGATGAGAACAACAGTGTTGAGCCTGTTCCGTGCAATTGACAAGATGCACGCTACGCTCTGGCACTTTTTCTTTCTCTACCCTCCACTGAATTGGGTTGCTTCACAAAGTTGTCGCAGTCCATTTATGAGCCGGCTCAAGGGCTAAGTAAATTACGAAACTCATCCATGTGTTCATTGTCTTATGAGTACAATGGACTAGACGTATCAACAACGTATAGAGGAAAGCGAGCCGGGTTCACCTGATGGTTATATGCTACGAGCTTTATGAGCTGTGCAGCCAACTTACCATCCCTCCGTTACCTAACCGAATAATTCCTTACCAGGCCGAACTCTGGAGGTGAGCTTGATCCTACGTGGCATCGGCTGTGCAGTCTCGAGCTTTCCCATGTGTTCCAGAGAGGATTACAGGCCTATATTCACACAGTTCTTTACGGCGTGCTCCACTTTTGAGTTTTATAAGCTCTTTGCCCTTTTCTTAAACCAAACAGATAAAACGCCTTAGATCTTCACTGGGGTGCACGGTTGAACGCACACTCTTTTGAAAGTACTGTTTAAGCGCTGAAGTGTCGACCACAAATTTGTTAGGCATCTGAGGATTTTGGAAAAGAGAAGGTAACGCTGTACCACTTCGCATGCGATGCAACCTGTCAGGATTGGGGTAAATTTTCTGTCAATGAAGTGTGTAAGCGAATTAATTAATCGTTAAAAAAGATGTTTATTATTTTGTAAAAGGCCTGGGTTAGACCACCTTTAGGCAATATAACTTTTCAGCCTCAGGCTCATCGGTAAACCTTCCCCCAGAATGCACCCACAACGTTATTGGCCACCTATCGTCACGTATTCATCATACGGGAGCTTATCAGGGTGAAACAAGGGCACATAAACAATATCGAGTTCACAACGCGTTCTTCACTTTATTATCTCCTCGTGACATATCGTGTCACGTAACGTAAATTGATAGAGTTGACTGCGGGGAAAGTCGTGAGATGCGGGTATGAGTGTCACGTACACTTTACGTACAAGCGCGGTGCAGGAAAGGAAAAATGTCTAGGTTACATATCGTTCGTTGGCTTCGCGCAGCGTTCTCGCTGCTGCATCGTTATCGGCAGACGATATCTCAGTATCAGATGCAAGATCCTGCTTATCCATCACACGCCACCTCGGTGGACACTCCGCACGTGTCGCTTAACGAAACCGGTGCTTCGCTCATGTCGCCGTTGCCCTAGTCTTGTTTCCGTTGAGTTAACGAATAGTGTAAATTCCTGGCGGATGTTCTGAAATCTTTTTGCTTTCAACGTCGAATTTCTGGCTGCGGGAACTTTCGAGCAGTCTCAGTATAGTCCAACATATTCCGAGGCAGATGATAGCCCCTCCTAACAAACGCAGCATGTTGTCGTAGCTACCGATTTCGTCCCTGAAGTAACCTGAAAAGGCAACGGTAAGATGAATTTGACGTACGTACATAACAGTACAGATGGTTCGTTTCAATAGGTATGACGCTAGTGTAGAAAGGTATTGAGGGTTCATACCGATAAGGGCGGGCCTTGTGAAACCGCTGATCCCTGCAAAGAACGTCATGATTCCCATTCCCATAGGAAGTTTGTCCAGGCCAACACTGTCCGCGAGGATGACCGTGAAGAGTACGACAGTGTTGCCAACAGAATAGCCGAGTATGAAGCACATGGCAAGAAGTCCCTCAAATGTAGAGAAAAGCGGCAGAGCCTGAAAGACCATAGGGAAT
>JARGYV010084738.1:0-29346 GCA_029532675.1 Ornithodoros moubata
TTTTTCAGCATAGTAGCAGCAGCCGAGTGTAAACGAAGTTGTTAACTGAAACCTTGCTCGAAAATCTCCACCGCTACATTGTAGCCACCCGCCGCCTAGCCTGTTGATCTGATCATCTTCATGATCCTGGCCAGTCGCCTTTTTGGCTATGTGCCATATCTGCCGGTTAACAACAACAACAATAAATTATGAGCCAATGGTACCATGAATCGCGCTTCGTATTTCTTCATCTTCTTTGACTGAATTATTCGTCACACTTGTTCTTAAAATATTACTTTCAACGCGAGAAAAACGAAGACGTTTTCTACAACAAGATCCATCAGGATAGTTCCATGGTGAACAGGACGTCTGGCGCAGGTAAGAAATCAGATTTGGGTTATCTGTACAGAGAGAATGCAGCGAGACAGATTTTTCATTCATTCTGTCTCATAGACGCATCGATTGGAATGCTACTAATCGCTCCGACGAGCTATTGGCAACGGAAATTGAAAGGTCGAGGGCAGCAAACTGTGCGTGCGGCGATTTCCGCGTTCGTATCGCTCCGGGCCGATCAATTGTATGCAAATTAGCTCGGATGTTCCAGAGGTGTGGTGCATGCTTAATGTAATAAAGAGGGACGACCAACCAACGTCATATTATAACACATCTTCTCGTAAAGAACACCTCCGGGTGCGTACCTTCGGTGAAACTGGTTCAAATTGGTCTGGTAGAACTCGCGATGCTGCGGTCATCTCTGCTCTAAAAGCGCCGCTGCGTTTATAGGCGGGACGGGGTTAATCGACGGACGCTTTCTTGCGGTGCACGCAGCGAGGCTTACGAAAAGATCCACCCTTTCGAACTTCTTTTCAATGTGGACAACGGGTAAACGTAAAAATTATTCTTTTCTGCGCGTTCTTTCGTTTTTCGCTAAACTTGTGCAAACAAACAGCCGGCGATTTAGGTCAGATGCTCGGGACTTTTCTTCAACCCTAGTTGCCAGGCCTGGCTATGAAAAGCATGACTATGAAAGAGGGAGCAAAACGATAATCTCGTCAAAAGATCGGTCAGAAAAAGGTTTTCTTGGCGAATGAAAGAAAGAGAGAGAGAAAGAAGCATTGAACGAGATAAATGTTTGACTCTCTTGAATTCCAAGTCATCACCGTAACGCACATGTGCTCAATTCTGGTCGTTTTCTGTCTCTGACGATCTCCCTCTTTCGTTTTCTCTAATAAAAATGAGATAAAGTAACTAAACTGCCCTTAGTCGAAGCTTACTTTACTTGAGTGCTCTGGGACCATGAAATGTCCCACATGTGATGTTCTGACGTTGAACATGTATTTGCGGAATGCGAACCATCCATCAGAACATGAAAAGATTTGAGTGAAAAAATTTGCGTTCGTGCGCCTCTTTCATTTGCATCATGCTTGGAGCATTGCTTGACGTTGTACGGGATCCGGAAGTAGGGCCCCAAAAAAGAAAAAGGTCCCGAGGGGGCTGCCGCAGACCGCGGAAACATGTCCCCGAGGTCGAGGCTATACTTCACAGGGTGGGCCTGCGTTCAGTGATGTCCGTTCATAATGAAAGTTAGTTTAGCGGTACTGGGGGCACGACGGCGATGAGCTCAGGTTCAATTATTTCCGTTCGTGATAAAGGTTAGGTTCACGATGTTCATAACATCTTATGGCGTCCATAAAAGGAATAAACATAGAATAAGTGAAAATGTTGTGAATGAAATTATTACTTCAATTCAAAAAGTGTCTTCAGGGGGACATTTTTTCCTAACACCCCATTCTGCCTTCTTGCAGCTCTTTAGGAACACAAGCCTCCTATAGGCCTTGTGACTATGCATGACTATACAGCCTTCTCTCTGTCACTCATCGGCCCTCAGTCCTTGCCCTCAAATACGAAGTAGAAAAAGGGATGTAACAGTACTCCATCAAGAAAGGAAATGATTAACCTCTTGCAAACGAGTTTGCTTATTTATGTATTTCCTTTATGACTTCGGTAATAGATAGGCAGTACAAGAAAGAAGATTCATGAAGCAATCGTGAAATTGCCTCAGTATACCGAAGAGTTGCGAATGTGTAGCAGATGTACAAAAAACAAAAACAAAATTACAATATATACTGATGTATGAATTTTCTACAACGGCAGTGCTACGCAACTGTCAAATACGCCGTTCACAACTTTGACTGGCTTTTAAAGTAGCGAAATGCACACACAAAAAAAGGAGAGAGAGAGAGAGAGAGAGAGAGACAGCTTCACCACATAACACTCTAAGAGCAAATCATCATTCGCAGCGATCACATTCTGTTTCTTTATTAGTGAAAATCAACAAGCGTACGGCTACAATTTTTTTACATTTTAGGGTAGTGAAGGACATCATTCTGTATCCTGATTGGCACCCAACGTGTTGTGCGGTTAGCTCTGATTTTAAAAGAAGGAGCGCTAGCCCACTTAGACCACTCGGTCACATACATCGAATAGTGTAGTCCGCGTTTCTCATCCACTTTCGGCGTCTTTATTTTCGGCATTATTAGAAATCGTCTAGTATAGGTCCGCCAGACGTAGATGAGTGTGTGAGCGTTTCCGCCTCGTAACACCGGCATAAAAGGAAGAAGAAGAAAAAAAAAGTGCCTCACTCAGAGGTTGTGGAAACAAGTCGTCATGGTTGCCTCCTGAAACAGAGTAAACAAGTAACGCAAAACGGAAATACCAGAAGAAAGCCTAAAGGAGACCTTTAGACTCCAACGAGTACTTGAAGCATTTTAGGCACCAGATGATGAGTACAAGCTTGCCTAGCGGTCCTATCACAGTAATGTATAATATATATATATATATATATAAGCACTAACGTCAAAACAGGTTTATTTAGAGGCTAGCCAATAATTCACGTTCATACATGAGATAGAGCTCAATAGGAAAAGTGAGATCGTTGAACTTACAACCGCAGTGCTTGTGCTTGGTCGCCCACGATACGCATGAAAGAAGGAACTTTGATGTAATGCAACAAATAATGAATTTGGAACGTAAAAAAAAAAAAATCACAAGCAGTAAATCACAAGTCACGTGTACTCTATAGCTGAAAGTGTTCATAATCTCGCATATCGCCTCTGGACCACTTCGCAAGTTCTCACTGGCTCGAAAAAATCTTGGTTCTAACATCGCCAATATAAAACAGTTAATGCAGGGCTTGGCGCTGTCAATCGAACATCTTTTGCCTATTCCTTGGGAAAAGTCCTGACCTCGTTGCGCCGAAGAAATTTGCTATAAGACGTTTCTCACAGTCTCTTAACTGCAGTGATGGAAAACATGGTGTTCCAGACTGGACCCGTGGACGGAGATCGTAATAATAATAATAATGAAAATGTTTATTGACCGCAACGTGGAAGAGAAAAACCAAAAGGCAATGCTGTAATGGTGGTTTGATAGTAGTGGTAGCGCAGGGCGTATATGGTGGTGTTACATGATTAAGAGGAGCCACCTTCTCTTACTCCTTTACGTCGCTATTTTTTAGTTTTGTGTAACGACAAAGCTATTTCTGTTAATCTCCAACATCCTCCCATATCACATGAGAATCCTCATTTTGAGGCGAGTGCGCCAGACGAAGAAGGGTGACACTGTACGATATAGAGCGAAGCTCATTTAGGGGCTCTAGCGCCGCCCGCTAGCGGCAAGATACACAGGTCACATGACGCCTTCATGTAGCACAAACAGGTCGAAGCCCAGACCAGAGAAATCTGGTGATAAAGTTTGTGCGGCTTTTCTTTTCGACGACTAGCCCGTGGCCACAGTTCTTGTAGTGGGGCCTGTAGCGGAGGTTATAAAATAGTCTTGATGACATGCAGCAACTAGTTTATAGTGACCTCGAAACAATGCCGAGTAGTCGAAAGTTTCGAGCTCAGATTTTTTAATCGAGTTGAAGCCGAGTATCAGAAAGGCTCAAACTCGAGCTCGAAATTACGTGTACTCGCACAGGCCTAGGGCACACTTAAGCAGGATTACAAAATGGCTACTGAAATCTCTACTGTACTCAACACAAGCAAACCGTCTCCAGTGGGTACAACAGCGTATCGGTCTGAGAAGTATTGTCCCATCTGCCATTCTTACCGAACACGGACGAATGTTAGTCTCTCCCAGCAAACATTTCCGTTATCCGTCCTGTTCTCCACATGGGTCGTGGTATTCTTCCGTACAGCACGATGGCCAGATCCCAGACGTTCAATGACGTCGTTCCTCCTGGAGATTTCATTTAACGCGTTGATGTCAGTTGTAGGAGGTACTCTTTTCACAAGCGTTTCCAAAAGTGGTACAGGATTTCCAGTTTCTTCTTCCATCTCTACGTTCTACTTGTAGCTGTGCCAACGTTCAGCTGTTTCGACCAACAACTTCGGCACCTCGTAACCTCCTTCCCCNCTCCTTTTAATTTATTTCCATTTCAAAGTTTCACCATGCTAGCTCGTCTTGTAAGAAGATATGCCGAATTTTGTTCCCCAGTGCAATGGTCTCCATGCCTTTGGGTCAGTAGTTACCTGAATTTCTCTAACACGATTTCGTACAAGCTGCCTCCACCGCAGCGCTGACCAGTAAAAGAATCTGAGGTAGCAGTTCGAAAGATCTTCGAAAGAACGTCGGGACCTTCGTTAAACTGCTCCTTAATCGAAATTTTTCTCTTGCGCTCCTTTGCGTGATGGCACTTCACTGTACGCTTGAAGCAGTGGTTTTCTGAAGCAACTGTTTTCTCCTTACGCTCCAGGTCGATGTGTGCCGTCGTGCGTTCTTCACTACTGTGCGTCCCCGAGCCACAGAAAAGATATTTTGATCCGGCCTTCGCCGAAGCCTTGAGCACTGCAGTGACTGGTAGAGACCTGTTTCTTGAATAATTCTTCGCTGGCAGTGAACCTCGAGCGGGTACGTTCTTGTCCGCCGGTGCAAGTCCTTTCTCTACTTTCCACCACGATACGAAGGAAGTCCAGTACTTAGCTCAACCCTGCTGACATTTACGATGCCGTGTCTGATTCTTCGGGTCGTTGACTTCCTTGATCGCCCGAAGATTCTTGATGAGCAGTCGTTGCCGTTTCGTGTGCATAGCGACGATAGTATTCTATTGCAATGTCATAGTTGTATCGTCATGAGCATCAGCCCAGGGAACGACGAGGGACGAAAAAGTGCGTCAAAGATGGAACAAGCAGGTTGGAGTGAGGTGAAGGAAGAAGGTTGGTCCGTGCAGGACCCATGCTAAGCCGTGGCCAAGCGCCGCCCTGGCTAATGGCCAGTGAGAGAAGACAGAAGGAGAAGGAAGAGGTAGAGGAGGTGACCTGTGCCTTAGTGTTAGTATAGTCAAAGAGGCGGCGAAGTCCTCGACCGTCGTTCGACGATGGCATTCCTTGGAGCATCTTAGTTCTCTAAGATGCTCTTGCTCGATCCTCTTCGTATCCCCGGAACAGCGCCCTGATATGTCGACGGCATTCTAGTAGCATGTCTCCAAAGCCTGCAGACCAGCTATGGCGAGTGCAGGGGCACAGAAACAAGTCTCTTCTTCAAGTAACTTCAAGTAGTGTAGCTCGTCGTTTTCATGAATTGCTGCGGAATTGCTCTAAGAAAGGCTGCCACTGAGCGAGGTCTCCGCGAGAGGTCTGGAACTGTAATTTCGGTAGCCTTGTCTTGTTGGACCTCCCGTTCGTTCTTCCCTCTGTCGTTATGAAGTCGCAAAGGGGCGTCTGGTAGACTCCGCGTCACAGTCTACAATCCTCGCCTTTAACAACGCTGTTGTGTTTATGAGGTGGTCCTCGTATTCCAGACCGCTGCATACTCTTCGCCCATGTGCTTATCTAATATGTACTTTCAATTCCGTGTCGAGTTGGCGAAGTTTCCTGCAACCTGCAAAGCCTTTCTCTTAGGAACTGGAACGTGCGCGACGTAATACTTGTGTCAAACAAAGCTGCCGAGGCCCCGTTGATGCTATTGGTTGTTTGCGCGCGCTGCGCTTCGTCATCAGGCGTTCCATCGTTATAATCTGGCACTGACGATCTTCGGTAAAGTAGAATCTCCATGGCAACAGGTCGTCGAAACGATCTTCATTGGACTGAATTTGTCATGTATCCCGGGTTTCGGCACTACAATGTTCCAGACTGCAACCGTGGACGGAGGTTGTAATAAAAGCGGTTTATTGACCGCAAAGTTGATCAAAGAAAAAAAACAAAAACAAAAAACAAAAAAAACAAAAAAAACAATGGTACAATGGTGGTTTTAGGTCGCCTTCTCTTCCTCCTTGACGTCGTTTTTCTTGTGTGCGTAACGACGAAGTTATTTCTGTTAATTTGGAACGCATGACTTACTGCACGCTGAGAAGACTTTACTGATCAGCAAAGTCGATGGAGCGTCCTAACTTCAGAGACACAACACTATATACCGTGGCACTCCGATTAGCCCATTCGTTCCTGTACTAGTTTCTTATTAAGAAACCTTTTTCAGACTTGTTGCACAAAACAAAAACTAAAATCAAATAACTCAATTGAAGCGCTCTAGGGTATTCTAGCATTCCTTCAGAAATTATAAGGTGAGCTTTATACAGAAGTACGCAGACTTTACTCCAACATGGGAGCAGTGGACTATACAGGCAAAATTACAGCACTTGGAAACTGGGCTGGAATGGCCTTTGGAATGACCTGGGCTGGAATGACCTGAATCTCTTTGAGGGGTGAGCCTACACCCTTGCAAAGTTGACCCTCGATCACATGTCTTCCCCTGGGTGCGGAAGCCCTATACCTCAAAGAAATAGTGGATCAATCCAACCTCATTTGCAGATGCTTTAATCGCACCCGAAGGCCACTGCTGATGTATCGCACGTAAGTCTGCGTGCCTCTGTAGTCTGCACCCACGTTCCCCACCGCACTCTGGTGGTTAGTGTAATCGTTGGACAGATCAGCCCAAGCCTTCGAGATCCTCTCGTCTCCGGGCCTCGAAAGTGAATAAATTCCTTTTTGCTGGGATCCTGGGAGTACCCGAGTGTTGTTACGGGCCTTTCTTCGCCACTGTCGGAGGCAGTAGTAGCAAATTTGAGCATGCACACATTTGACTTTAACTGTACCGAAATGTTAACCCAAAGTGATACTTAATTCCCATCTTGCGGAGATAGGAAGGACCGGACGAGTGCTTTCTGACGCTCCTCATAAACGGTTGATGTATCAACTCGTTTCCTCTGAAGGGGTCAACTGAGTCGACTTTTCCTGTTTTCCTGCCCGACGAAAAAAGAACGACGAAGCTCATCTGACGTAAATCTGCGCATGTCAGAGGCGGGTCCTGCCGTAACTCAGAAGGTGTCATAGGGAGCAGTTAAGGGCGCTTTTGCGTACCCCTCATTGTCGCCCGGAGACCACGCTTTCAGTCGACTTGTCATGCTTGTGACGCCGACCCCCGCAGATTTATTTACGGTGTCGTCCGTTATTCACTCGCTAAAGACAGGTCGCCCACAATCCCGACTCTCGGGTCGTTGTCGTGATTATGCACGTCGGGGGGTTCACGTCAATGTAGCGGCGTCATTAAATGTACAATACTGAACGGAGGAATAGTGATCCCCTGGCGTACGTAACAGTGACCAAAGTAAGCGTCATGTGTGCACCACACTCTGGTTATCTCCCATTCGTCCACCGTTCTTTCACCGTCTGTCCACGCACGCCGTTCTCAGCTGCAACTGCAGCAGCGACACTGACGCGAAAAAGGCTCAAGTGCCCCATGCCGCTTTTTAATGGAAATGCTGTGCTTTCGTTGAATATAACTGATGTACAGAAGTTTCTCATGTACTGTGTCACGAATCATATTGGGAAAGCAAGCTTTGCCTTCCATGGTCCAACGGCTATAGTCGCTACAGTGGTTTATGGTGTTCAACTCGACACCTGCTTCCAGCGTTAGCATACCGTGCAGCTATCCGAATTTCTTCTTCTTCTTCTGCCTTCACCTGTCTGGCTCTCTTTGTGCCAGATTGATCAGGCTATTCACAGTGCGACTTAGCTATCGGCCACTTCCTTCAAGGCAGTGCTTGTATGTTCCCGCGGTATATCAAACTTGGCGCAGCGACAAAGAAACAGGGAAGGGCATTCTTAAATTAAATCCCTGTTACTGTTGCACGAAAACGTTTTCTATATCCAGCAATTTGGTTTAGGAAACGGCGGCCGTGGCGAGAGGCGAGTGCCCTGAGCCTCAAGTCACTCACAACTGACGTCACATGTTCAGTCCATCCTGATTTGCTATGGGATGAGACAAGAGGAAACACTTTATGAACCCACCGGCCTCTTTGAGCATTCACAGTGGCCAATATCGGCCGACGTCGCAGGCGAGGGTTACGTGAAGCGAGTAGACGCGTTATCTTATGTCACTTACTCGTCACCTGCAATGTTAACTTTCGAAAAGAAAGTGAGGAGTCGCTGCTCGAACTCGAAACTGATTTTTGCAACTCGTCCCAGCTAGGAGCTACGGGCGTATTTCTCGCAGAAAACTGCAATGCAGGGGCAAAGGATCGCACTACCACCAAGAATAGCTTTTCCTAGCGAGTGCTCCTTGAAAAGGCATGAAAAAGTAGTCAGTCAAGCTGCTCCGCCAGACAAATGAACAGGTGAATCGGTAACTTGTCACGACGTAGAGGGATTATTAGGGTGATTTATATCTGTCGAAGCTGTACAGCTAATATGACTTAAACTTGCCCACGTGGTATGCAACTGCCTATAGTAGGAACAGGTGGGCTTCAACCTTTCCCACAGACACCATATATATATATACTGTATAAGTGGTTAAATTCGCGGGCTCAATATTTCGCGAAATCGCGAGGAGCCAGCATCAGGCAATTATTCGCGGAACCTTGAATTCGCGATGCCGCCGTGCGTCGACCCCGCACGAGGTGTCTTTGGGGCTTTCCGCTTTGAACAAACAAAAGGACAACTCTGAACAAGTACTTAACCTATTACATTCCTTTTAAGCCGAATGTTAGCCGCACTGTTAACTCCTCTCACAGCGGAGTAGAACTGAAACTGCAGTATAAGAGTGTAATAAACCGCGTACATAACATGTCTCAGCGTCCTCGGCCTTATTCCTTTCTCGTATTGTGGGACTTTAAATTCGCGAAAAAAAGAGCGCTCGCGAATTTCGCGAAAATTAGTTCCTCGCGAAAATTATTACTTATACAGTATATATATATGCTTATATATGTCACCAGGACAATTGCCCATGATGTCAAGTCCGCTTGAGCCACAAACAACACGGGGATCAACATATATATACGTATATATGTTGATGTACGTATGCGCTTCAGCCATGAGCCAACTTAGACCCCAAAGAGCCTGAAGCGCTTTCTGTGGCTGCTGAGGAATTTTTCTCTCACCTTTTGGTCATCGTGGTGCTCACGATTTTTTACGTGCACCCTGGTTGGCACTTGCCCCTTTCTTTGTCTATATAACTGTGTGCTATGTGTATACGAACCCAAGAGCACAACTAGTTTTAGTGCGCACCAACACATATACGCCGAGTCACTGTTCCACAGGACTGTGACGCATTTTACTCGTATTTCCTACCTTAAAATCAACGTTTTTTTTCTGTTTTTTTTTTTCTTCTTTTTAATGTGTATTGTCTACCGATGGTGGTGAACAAAAATCATAGTACGCGGCTTGGTGTTTTCATGTCCCTTGTGGAATGGTCTGTGTAGGAGCAACTAGTATCTTGGTGTCAAATGTCTGGCGTTCTCGCTCTGGTTTATGTCTTCAGTTTCGAAATTAGAATGCCATGCAGCGCCACCGAGGTCAGTATCTATCTAACAACGCGTGTACATTTTCCCAGCCCAGTAGACTACGATAAGTTAGAAAGAGTAAAAAAAAAAATAAATACCGGTTCTTCCACATCAATGTAATACAGAGACTTTCGTTCAACGACAAACATATTTCAAACGGCCGAACAATGTGTTTACTGTATCTCTGTTACAGTAGGCAATCGATGAGTTAAAGCGGTGCTATTCCCTTGATATTCCCTTTCCTATTTTGGCTAACGTTTGGTTTATGGACGTTCGTCCTCCATCGATTCCATTGCTTATCGTGTATCCAAATATGACTTCAATCTGCTTCCTACCGTTGATAACAATGGCAACCATGTTGTAGGCTTTTAAACATTTGTTCCTTGTCGCGCTACCTTGGTGTGGTGCCGTTTTTAACTGGTTAGTAATGCATGAATGCCTGTTGGTTCACCAGGTCATGCAGTGAAATTCTGTTTTTATATGTATGGCAGTGCTCTAGCGCCGTGTTATCTTGATGGCAACGGGAACGAAACATACCGTAATACGACCAAACCGGTGAAAGTCTCAAAACTGGGCCGGAAATGACGTACGTTTTTTCACGTACTTCACAGTGGGGCAATTTTCCCGTCGCAAAACGCCGATAAAAACGGAAAGTGCGATTTCCTCAGATTTTGCTGCGCAACCCTTCGGCGCATGTAAATGAATATTTTCCTATTGAGGGCAACCCCACCAATAGACCGCGTCGTACCCCTCATACATATTTAATTTCCGAGAAACTCGACTTATGTCATAGCCGTACCGCTGCGCACGTACAGCTGTTATTCCTATATGCCTTGCTGCTTTAGCGCCAAGGCCTTTAAATCTGGGGCACGCCGGTGGAGCGTGGAGCGTGTCACCACTGCCTCTTCTTATTCAATTAGTTAATTATAACGACGGCGGAACGCTCTGCATTGGTTGTCGTCATCAGCTGATAGAACGATTTAGGGGGGTGCCAAGGAAGCTGTTGCGTGAGGTGCTCCGGTTTTCATTGGCCTCCGTCCAATGACAGAAATGTAGGTTTTACGCTCGATGTCGCCCTCTAACCATCGAGCAACCGACTGGAAAAAAGTGGTCTGGCGAGGAACAATCGACAAAAGGGAATACCATAACAAGGACAAGGTTAAGGTTGCAGCAAAGTAGATGATTGAGAGAGAGTATCAGCAGTCTCGTCGCCATTACAATGGAGCAAGGACATCTCATTGTGTTGGACATAAAGACGTGTCCACGGCCCCCAAGTCAGGGATACTAGAACACCTTACAGGTTTTCTTCCTCTTTTTTTAATAGCGTCTTCTCCTCGGTCTTCCATCTAAACGAGCATATATTGCCTTGAGGAGCATTAGGGCTACGGTGTGTTCGCGTGTTTCTATTGCGAAAGATCTTTCGCAGAACTTTTCGCTGCAAAATTATGCGAAGAAGTGGAACGGGCAGAAACGCATAATTCATTTATAGGTACTAGTACGGATGTATGTAAGGTGGACCAATCCAGGGGACATTTGGGGATCTATATCTTTTCGCTAGCATGTACATCAGGGATCTGAAGAAAAATTGTAAAGAAGGGACTTGCATGCATGGAAGTCAGTCTGAAAGAGCTTGTTCGCAGTCCTGGGGAGCTATTACCGGCGTACACATCTTTTTACAGGCAGGCACTAACGGTGTCCAACTTTTCGTGTTCAGAGTACATAACTCGTCTATGTAAACTGAGGATTAAAGAAAGGGTGACTTGAGGTGTGAGTTGTTCGCCACCATAAGCATCAGTGGTACTTCACATATAAAACTATCGACTACAACGTCCCAGCGAGTACTTTAGAACGACAAGACAGGCGTTCATCACGAAACCTTAGGCAAAAGAGGGAAAAAGATCTGACAAGACTTCAGAGCAGGGACTTTTGAGCCTTGAAGTCTTGTGCGTTAATTTCTTGCCCAAGCTGGAGCTTCTTTCGTGATAGAATTCTTTGACCAGCTCACCTGTGTTTATCCTATTTTATGAGTGATGGGCTAAAAAAGAAAAGAAAATTTGAAAAAAAAAAAAAAAAAGAGACGNAAAAAAAAAAAAAAAAAAAGAGACGACACAGACGAAACAGTTTTTGTTGCACCCGTTGCTCAGTCTTTTCTTTCCATGGAGTTCTACCACCAGCTCGCACTGCATCTACGCGATAGTTTCATCTGCTTTCGAAATCAGCGATAAGCAATAGATGCTGCAAGCAGTACTGATTACAATCTTACTGACGTTTCGCGCGAATTAAAGGGCTCAAGACTCTCGGTTCAACCGTTTGATTTTTGTTTACAGTACAAGCCCCGAGGGCAATATACTTTCTCCCTCGTCGAATGCTTATTCCACGGGCGCTGCCATATTCTACCGGAACTGCGCAATAAATACTCACTGAATGGAAATGACGTATACCCGATGAGCTCCTGCTATGGATTTCTGACTATTGGTGGCTAGAATGCACCTTTGCAAACCGGTGGACCTTATGTGCGTAAGTAGCCCGGTTCATCAATATAAAGGCTAATTGCTTTAATTATTGATCGCAAACAGCAGTTTATCAAGATTATCTCACAGATTACAAATGAGTAAAGGGCCCATGACATCTCGCGGGTCAACTGTTTGATTTTCATTTGCAGGGAAAGTCCTGAAGGCGATAAATGACACGCATTAGTCTTACTGCTGGAAGCGTCACCGTTGTTTTTTTGTTCAGCTTCGAAAATGTCTTTCCTCTCGCCGAATGCTTATTCATGGCAGTTGCCATATTCTAGCAGAAATGTGTAAACCCCACCAGAAAAACGGAAACGAGATTGTGGCTCGTGCTACGGATATCTGGTTACTGGTGGCTTGAGGGCGCGAGTGACCTCTAGGTTCATCGTAGTCAAGTTTAGCAACATCGTTAAAAGAGTCAATGGCTTTAATTATTAGTCAGGAACCAGAGTTCATCAATATTATTCTACAAATTACAAACGAATTCAAATGATGTGAAAGCTAGTAGGCCGTGCTACGTTATGCTGTCAGCGGGACAGGTGTACCAAGGGAGCGTTGATGTCACAGCCTTCCTCCTCCGGAGGACAAGAAAAAGCCGCCCGGCGCTTTACGAGCGCTTGATTTTAAAAGAAACAACCCGACCAATCATCGCGAAACTTTGCTGTAATGTTTTATATTCTATGTATTATTATTCTATTTATATACTGTTTTATATTTATATTAAAGCAAAATATCTGCAGAAAAAATTGTTGTATTCGGTAGAGCGAGGCGGCCGCCCTCGCCAGCGCAATGGTAACGTGTCAGGCCTCTGTGTTCAAGTTTGCGGGTTCGATCCCGGCCGAGGACGTTAGCAATGTGGGGGAGGTAAGCATTGTTACTGACACCGTATGTCGGCGATTTCCGGTGCACGCCGAAAGGTCTCCATGTGATCTAAGCTATCCGCAGTTCTACCCTGTGGTGTCGCTGATGATCACAGTCGCCTCGTGACGTAAACCCACCAATTATAATCAATTATTAGTGCGAGGTTAGTGAGGGGGAGCCGCGAGGCGCATTACGATGCGTTCGGTTTAAACAAAAACCACCGGGCCAATCATCGCGAAACTTTGCAGGAAAGTTTTCCGCCCTTTAATATTAAAGCAAAAAATCTCCAGGAAAAATGTATTAACTCGGGCCCTTTCAAATTCAACTCACGAGCGTCAACACATTGTCCACCCGTTTAATTGAAGGCTGCTAGACTGATATTGCTGTTCGATCATAATTATTTTTGTAAAATGTCTTTGATGTGATTTACTCTATTAATCTTTTCTGCTGTGAATGCCTGAAAACTGATATCATATATATTATTTTAGAGATCGTGCTCCGTGAGTCCCGAAACAGAATTCGCCGTTCGTAATGAGATGATGCTGGGCTTGGACTATTTCAATATTTCAGGTGACTTATGAGAGGTGGGATAACACGTAACACATGTTGGTTTACCAGTGTTCTGTTTTTTTTTTTGCCCAAACTCAGGCTACTTTAGTGTTTGTTTAAGGGCCAGCTTCAATTTTAAGAATATTAAAATCAATCTAAAGTAATAATAATAATAAACGTAACCATTCTAAAATCAGTCACATCCTTACTTTTTTGCGTATAAGAACTGTGGAGGAGAGGTCGGATGATCGTGCAAATATATAGGCAAATAGAAAAATGAAGCGCGGACATATATATATAAAAACGAGGAACCATCACAAAAGGGTATGTTCAATCCGCGAAATTCGTTCACGGAGAAGGCCTCCCTGTGTTCTCGCATTTGGATGCTAGCCCCGAGACGTGGGGAGGCTACCCGAGCAGTGGTTGACAAGAGAGATCTCACACTGACTGTTTCGATGCGTCCAAGTGATGAGCACCTGAATTCCTTGCTGACGTGTAGGAATAGCGTATGCGGATGAAGGCGTAAGGGCAGAGGTTGCGAGACGTCCTCTCCAATCTGACCCTAGATGTATGGAAGAAATTGTTCTTGGAGCACGTTCTGATACAATTTTTTGTTCATGATGGAGCTGTCATGAAGAACAGTGAATGAGCCTACTTCTTTGGACGAGAAGAAACCTCCACACATGTGTTGTCTCGAGATGTTTCACTGTTGGTACGCGTATGTCACATGACTCGTCATAACGCTCATCCCTCCTCCTTCGGGGAAGCAGATTTCCAGATTACCCAAAGCAGCCTGAAAGGCCCCTTAAAAAATCATGTTACCCCAGTTTTCCGTAGTCCAGTCCTTATACCTCCCATAGAATACGGGTCCGCCCTCTCTTTTCTTTTTTTAAGAGTCTTCTTTACGGCCCTTCGTGATGGTAGGCCAGCTTCCAGAGTCCTCCGCCTCATTTCTGTCCGTTTTTACATTCGTGTATGCAAGTTTTGCAATGTTGCTCCTTTGGTGTGTCTCACAGCTGGATCCTCTTTAGCAAGCAGTGGTCGCACTTAGTGGGCTTTCTTGGGTGCCCTGAGGGATTCTATGGACGAATTAAACATTTCTCTGAAATTTCTAATGGTTCGAAAAATGGTTGACTCTAATGCAATCTTAGAAGAAGCCACTTGCACACGGACCCTGTAATGGTGCTGAGCACAGATTATCGCACTAGTTTCATTGGGCAAGCCTACCACTAAAGAAGACGAAGACACCCCCCTTTATGGCCATCTGGGCAAAATGCTTGCTCCCTGGCCGTTGCCAGGCGCGTATCAGAGACTGGGAGGTCGTGGGATCGAGTTTTTTCCTGGGTTTTTCCCATTACAATTCAACGCGTATACCGACAGAAGAGCAACCGAAGCGCGCCTATACCATTGAGTTCAACTGGGAAGTTGATGTGAAGCGCTCTGATATCTTACTATTCCGAGGCTGTCAAAAGACCACGGCAGTAATGTGAGCGTGGTGATGGTGTGGTTGGCCGCTCGTCGTAGTCGGCCTCGCTTAGTGTGGGCAACGTCACGACTAATATATAGGGGATATATGCGCCGACTTCGCAGGGAACTGCGCCGGCATACGCCTTAAATCGTATAGGGAAAACCCAGGAAAAGCAAGGGTAAGGCGGGCCGGCCGTAGGATTCGGTCCCAAGATCTCCCAGTCTTTGGCACGTGCCCGGCAACTGCCAAGGAGCGAACATCTAGCCCACTCGGCCATTCTGCTGGTGTAATGTGAGCGTACGGCTTCATGGCAGGTCTGAATTGTTGAGGGAATGCTGTCGTCCTTCTTTATTGCTGAATAGAGTACAAGTGATTCAAGACATATCTGAACATTCTTCATGAAAGTCTAGATTAATGCAAGTCACTGCAAATAATGCGTTCAGATTAATACAAGCTTACAGCTACCGCCATGGGAGTAAAATAAAAATAAAAATTACGTCAGTCTCAAAACATTTGGCCACGACTCAGTACATTCATCACACACTGTGGTAATCGAGTAGGGTACTGTACCAGGAACAGCGAAGCACCCCATAATCATCATCATCATTTGTGGTGGAACTTTTTAAATCTCTCTCTCTCTCTCTCTCTCTTGTGCTCCCTCGTCGAAGAAGTCTCAACGAACATAAACTGACTAATTCCTACATCTATTTCAAGTATAATCCAATCGACTCAAAACTACATTTATAGTCTCTGCGGATTTTTCAGTTTTGGATATGTCTGTATATACGAGTAAAACGATTGCTTAAACCGTGGTCGAAGCCGGGTCGCCGTAAAAGATTTCTTATCGTTGTTGGCAATTTTGGTCATTTACTTCTCAAAAGGACAAGTACAAGCGAAAAATGAGCGAAAAAAGAAGAAGAGACGACATTCGTCACCTATGACAGAGCACCCCGTATACATACGAGGAAGTGTAGAGCTACTTCCTTGTTTACCATAGGGAGTTTATTTACACAAGATTAGTGCTCGTGGAACAGACGAAAGTGACTTACGATGACTAAATGGAAACTCTATACACATGGTGTACAATATGTCGGCAACGAAGGAAAGGCTTGGGCACGCGAAACGGACGCGTGCTTAAGCGCAGAAGCATGGCTTTACTTTCGTGAACGTGCTAACGTACATGTCCACCTGCACTCGTAAGGAGAGGGTCGCATGTTTGACATCCGTCAAGTTTTTCTGTCATTTCGAAGTAGAATATTAATACAGTTAAACAATGTGTACGTGTGTCCTGCAAAAAGAGAAAGAGAAAAAAAGAAGCACAACCTGCCACAACACTCCTGCACCCATTTCAATGTTCGTACTATGTACCAGTCAATGGCATTAAAGCAGGAGCACGTCCGGCAATGAACGCGCGCCTCATTTGGAATGCGGAATGCATCGTGCATTTCTCTCGGTGTGATATCAATCACCCGTGGGCGCACTCTCAGCGGTTTAGAACCTGGGGCCTGACCCCAGAGGTTCCCTTTGACAGCGGCGTGATGGCCGGTCCGTGACTGTAGCGTCCTTGGACCACCATGCACTACTGCTGGGTGGGTATATGGCGCAGCGGCTTCTTCTTGTTTTGATTCGACAGCAGCGCATCTCGCTGCGGGGATCCCCACCGTGAGACACCCCAGTTCCTGCCGACGTTTCGATGCGCATCTTCTCTGAAGTTCCGGCGCCACGGAGACGTCTTGGCGTTCCGGCTGTCATTGCCAGCTTTCGCTTCGCCGATGAAGCCAGAACGCTGTCGATGTTGAGTGGCGCGAGTTGTTTATATGTAAATGAGATCTGCGGCTTCGATCCGTCTAATGACAGCGCTTGGTCAGTCCTACTTTCGAGATCACGCACCAGCATCGCACGTTGACGTCATTGAACGCAGCTTCGAAACTATTGCTTAAGTTCATCCATAGCATTTCTCATATCTGTCAAATTCAATACCTGCAGTTTCTCTCCGCGTGTCGAGGGCCTCTGTATCTTCTGTAGCTAGTCCGGATTGCGAAGGGGCTAAGATCAGCAGAAAATGCACGACGAGGTTGCTAGAAAAACGTAAAAGCTTAAAGTTTTTTGTAAGCAGGTCTTATCAATTTAAAAAAACTCGACAAATTCGCACATACTTCCCGTAGTTCAGGGCTGAAAAATCGTAAGCAAAAGGGATCAAAAGAAATAAGCCCCTGCTAAAGTCCATAAAAAGAGTGGCAATTTGTTTGTCAACCCGCCATGCAATCGAACTGATAACGCCTTAAAGAACAATAGTAATAATGATGGCGTATATGTTACACGCGCGGTCTGTCTGTCAACGTGGGAGTCATGTTGCACGTGCCGCAGGGTAGGCCTGCGGATAATTTGGACCACCTGGGGATATTTTGAGGTGCGCCGAAAATCTCCGACACGCGGTGCCAGTAACAATGTTTACCTCCCTCACATTGCTACCGTCCTCGGCCGGGATCGAACCCGCGAACTTGAGCGCATAAACCCATTAAAGAATAGGAAGGCAAGGTAAACAGCCTCGCCACCGTCAAACCCCCTCACTGTCGTCTGCTTCCTGGGCCCGCTTGCACGAAAGTATCCTCAAAGTTTTCCTCCCCTTAGCGACTCTACTCCTCAGCTGAGGAAACTTCATAGGTAACGGGAAAGAGGCTTGCACGAACGGTTCGAGGATGCTCCTCAAGTTAGGAAGAGATTAGACTCCGAATTTATTGGCTAAGCGAACGCATCCAATCGCCGACTCTCATTTGCATATGAAATTGAAAGTGCGCGTTAAGCTACCATTGTGGGAACTCTTTACCAAGTGCATAGGCTATTTTACGAATGTGCCTTGGCATCTGCTGTCTCGACTTTTCCTCTAAAGTTGATTAGAGTTCACGAACGAATGTTGATTATTGTAAAAGTAGATTAGCATCACAGTTCTAGTTGCTGCAATGTAGTACCGAATGTGCTGACTCAGCAAGAGCTAGAAATCCTGCTCGTAACGTGTTCCGAGCAAAAGCTCGGTCATCTGGATGTGCATTAAAATTATAGTCGCAGTGGAGCACAAGTCGCTGTTAACCCCTCACCACTTGATTTTGTAATCTTCTGCAAACAGACTTTGTTCATTCGTCATGATATTGCGACATTTTCTTCTGTCGTATTCTCAGTGACCTGTTATACATGAGCACTACGTGCTGCCTGTGTGTGCCGCCCTATTGGTCGTGACTCACGTATCCTTGCTATTTGGAAAGAGGGCGTTTCACATAAAGTAGAGAAACAAGTAAGCCTTAAAACCAAAACGAGAGTAACTTGTGTCTTACTACGCCCACTGTAAGACTGGGGATGACGTTATGCTCTTTGCAGCCCACGGTCATTTCCGTGGTTAGCACCGACCGGCTCATTCGGGCTTAGTGTAGTCTCGCAGATCTATGCATTCTTGATCTGGCGACACTGGGAAAAAGAAAACAAGAAGCCTGAAACGAAAAAGACGTTGTGCACATGTTGGTCGCTATCACGACACGTTGAACCAAAAATTTCATCCATGTTATACACATGCATCATGAGCGTTATACAGGCATCAAGAGCGGGCTTTAAGGCTGTTTCTTGGCTTTAAGGCTGTAACCATGCAGAACTGCACATATTCGTTATGGTATAACTCGTGAACACACCCTAAATGCCCGATTCTGCATTTCTAGACTCTCCACTCTTGTCACGCCGGACAATAGGCGTAAAAGAGGAAGGGAATTAGAAAATAACAACACCCAGCTGCTAAACTCATACACGATGCATACCACAGAACCCGAGACGAGGAACACTTCGTCTCGGGTTTCTTCGGTAGAGATATGTATCACCAGCTCGCTTGCTTTTTAACTGTCCTTTCATACACGATGCTCTCAAAGAAGTGACAGACCCAAGCAGCATAATGCACTGAACGTCGGGTGCATTAGGGGTGGACGGGTTATCAAAGTTGATTTTGTAGCTTGCAGCGCGCTAGAGAGGCAGCGACAAACAGATAAGACACCTGACGACCACCCCTATTGCATCCGACTTTCAGTACATTGTGCTGTTAGGGGAGAGTGAAGACAACAAAGCTTCCTCTACCGATTCCTTTTTCTTTTTTATCAGTAATGATGGTAGATAGAGCAGAATTCGCAAGGAACAGCGTTGAAAATGAACTGGTTCTGAAAAGACTGTTAAAGTCGATGCGCGGTGAGATTGATATGAATTCCCAAATCAGGGGGGTGGGGCATTTCACCTCTTTTTGACTCCTCCCTATTGCATGTGTATGAGGTGAATGATGTGACAATAAAATGAAGATGAATGATGCCGCTACAACTGAGGTACTGTGGCGGGGACATGCTGCGTTTACAGCGTCCCGAGCAATTTCGCGCCTGCGGAAAGTTTCACGCATGACCGGAGGACCTGCCGGTGTTGTACTCTGCTGTCAGCGTCCCAGGAGGACTGCCAGGTTGAAAGGCTTGCAGCAGACCTTGCTTAGCTGTGTCGGGAGGATACTTAGATCTGCTATGTGTAATGAATAGTTCATAACGATGTAGTAGACATTGGCACGACACCGCTGTGGGAGCACGTGGTGCGTTATCCGGCTTTAACCATAACAGGGAATTCCATGAAAAAATCCTTACAGCACAGCTGGTAATAGGACTACTACTATTGTTGCTAAATACAGGATGATAATGAGGTGAGATGTTTCTCCACGGATAATGCGGTATCCTACCCCGCTGCCCGTGAAATGAGGTATGAGATGAAACTTGTCTATTACAAATATTCAGCACACGCATTAAAGGACATCCGACCACCACACGTATACTTGCACACAGGACTACATTTCGGCTGGGAGCTGCATTTGAGAAAGGAAGCCCAGGAGGTGCCGAACAGCATAGAGGTCGAACTTTGGTCGTACAAGCGCCAAGCAGCTTAGACAAATTAAACGCGCGAGAGTCTCAAATGTTTGATGTTTTCTGAAGGTGGTATCGTTCTGTCGCGTATAGTTGGCAGCGAAGCAGACGTTCGGTGGTATCAGGCATAGCACAGGCGGAGGACCGCTCCGGCTACCAATTTGATGGAGGTAAAAAGGAGTAAATAGAACATTTGACAGAAGCTTATAAATCAAAGACTTGAAAGGACAAGGAAGTCTGTCTGGCATGCGGAATGAAAGCTCAATGTCCACCGCATCTAGCAGGTATATGCTGGCAATGTCGAGGCGCCGTTGCTGGGTGGTCATGATGGGAGTCAGCTGAGATAGAAGTGATCGTTTGTCCCCTTTGGAGAGCATGACGAAAACAGTGCTGGACGTGAAATGAGTCGCTGCTGAGGTGCCGTCTGTTGCCTCATTACCACTGATCCCAATATGGCCTGGAATCCACTGAAGGGCAAGATGGTGTCCTCTTTCCTTCAGCACTTTATACTGCTGAATGATGTCCATCACTACTGTAGCCAGCAGACCCCGGATGCCCCTGCCTTCCATACAACAGTGCGACTTTAGAATCTGTGTACAGGTCCCAGGACTGCTGATCATATGTCGCGTGCATCGGGAACAAGAGGATGGCATAAAATTCTGCAGTAGTGGATGATGTGCGGTGAGGTAATTTAAATCCTCGCGATGTTTGCGCGGCAGGTAATACAAAGGCTGCGGACGAGCCCACACGAGTGGAAGATCTATCCGTGAAGATTGCCGTGTAGCGTTCATACACAAGAAGGGGGGTGTGATGCTGTGTGGGGGCTAGAACAGTTAGGGCATTTTGGCTGCGGTAACATCATCTTCGGTATCATCTGTAGCATATTCTTCCATCTTCTTGCGGTACAGACTTTTAGGGTATGGGGCCCGGAACAGATCATACGGCGGGTGGACCAGCGACCGCTGCGTGCGAGGTAGCCAAACCGCTGTCAATTGAAGCACTGGGCCTTCTAGATATTTCGACACAGCATGTACAGAGAAGCTCAAGTGCACTGAGCCAGGGAGCTCAAAGGGCCCGGGACTAATTTTTCTTGAAGGTTTTTTGCTTGTATATTGAAGGGGGTAAAATATAAAACATTCCTGCAAAGTTTCGTGACGATTGGCCGGGGCGTTTCTTTTGAAATCAAGCCCTCTGCATGTAAAGCGTCTTGCGGCTTCTCCTTGCCGTGCCGAGGAGGAAGGCTATAACGTCAACGCTCCCTTGCTACACTTGTCCCCCTGACGGCATAACTTAGTATTGCCGTACTGGTTTTCGCATAATTTGAATTCATTTCGAATTTGTTTCTGACCAATAATTAAAGCTATTGACTCTTTTATTGATCTTCCTAAACTTTTCTACGATGAACCTACAGGTGATTCGCGCACTCAAGCTACCAATAGCCAGGAATCCATAGCACGAGCCACGAGCTCGTTCCCGTTCAGCGGGTCGGGTTTACGCATTTCCGGTAGAATATGGCGGCGCTCATGAATAAGCATTCGGCGAAAGGCAAGGTGTTTACGAAGATGAATTAAAAAACAACGGCGGCGTTTGCAGAGGAAAGACTAGTGCGTGTCATTTATTGCTTTCATGTCTTTCACTACAAATGAAACTCAAACATTTGACCCGGGAGTTGTATCGGGCCCTTCAAGGTTGGACTGAAAGGTCAATATGACAGTTTCAAAGGGGATATATCTATTGGAACCATATTCATGTGAGACGTGCAACACCTGTCTTCGGGCAACGACAACCCCTTCATGTGCAGGGCAGGATGTAAGGGCGTCATTGTCATAATCTAGAGGCACGTTGTGAATTTTCCGCATATTATTGGCGTATGAGGATGGTATACTTACTGCCACATTCATTTCTGCCGCGGTGTTGAGATCATTAGATTGGACACTGTCCCCTAAGATTTGACTGAAACCTATATGCAGCCATCCGTGTTGATCCGATGGTGGCTTATTGTGTCATGAGCAGCGATCTGGAGTCCTTTGGAAAAAGCATCGGTGTTCACCTTCCAACATGAATCATTTTCGGTCACGGGCTTGAACGCCACCGGGATGCCTCCCGGCCGATTTTTGCGGTACGTGACTAAGTTGAAGGGATCTCTTCTTTCATCCTCCTGACATCTGTCTAACAGTATTCGTGATGAAGCCTTGTCTATAGTTGTCTTTTTTTGTTGTTGTTGAACGACATTTCAAGTTGGATAGACAACAACGGATCACAGGCCTGTATTAGCGCTGTGGACAGTCCATGATGCGGGAACGTGGTCTGTTTTTTCTTCGCTAAACCTCTGTCTCTTAGATACGTGAGATATCCGACTTTGTGACATATGATGCACGAAGCACGCGTGCCTTTACGAAACATTCTGCGCTGGATGAACTACGAATTATTTTTCCACCAACCAACCAGGTATAGGCAACAGAGTTGTGAATAACCACAAACCCAACTCGCAACCAAATAGGCAGCTGTATACCGGAATTGATAGAGGCAGACTTATCGATGCGAACTTCAAGGAGTCTTGCATACTACATGATTTCTTTTTTTTTTTTTCTTTTTTTACTCTATATGTCAGTGCCACGAAGCAGCTGACCAGCACGACCAGCAGGACTGAGCGGAGTTGGACCCATGATGTGGGTGTGTGTCCTGGGCAAACTTCTCAAGCCCTTCAATAAAGCCATTGAAGCGTGTTTTCGTTTTCAAATAGTTACTATTATTTCAAAATAACTGAAGCGTAAGAGAGTTGCTTCTTGCTCCAACTACTGCCTAAGTCACGTTATTTTTTAAGTAACTTTTACACACGTGGCTTATGATTGTTGAAAGAAATTGACAGAGAGAGAGAAACGTAACGGGGACGTATTATTGATACATTATTACCGTTACTGTCATTTAATTGTCATCGATGTAGAAGGTAAGATGCTAGCGTTTGTGATATTTCGAGACTTTTCCCGCCGCCTTCCAGATACCCGCAAAGCAGTGCCTTCAGTGTTAATGCTCTTTTGTCTTCGCAAGATACTTTGGAAACCCGCTGCGGGCTTTATAGTTGTGGCGGCAGCCTGGTTTGATTTAGTGGTCGCCCGCCCCGCGATCATGACGGCCGGATGACAAATTTACGACGCACATCTCGCTTCTGAGTTCAACCCCTTCCGTCTCGAAGAAGATTGCCATGACGTCGGGTCAGGTCGTGACTGGGGGATCGTTGTGGGCGCACAGGCTTAAAGGAACGATTTTAGACGTATCACACACACATACACAAACACTGTGCATGACGTCCTTTCCATTTCAAAATTACCTATGTTATGCATTTATATATTTTATATTTGACACACAATTGGTGGCTTCCGATGCAGGGCCACCGTTTCTTTTATTCTCGTGATTGTTGTGCAAAACAGCTGCAGATGTTACAGATAACAGGCTATAAATAGGGTAAGCGTACGCAAGGCCAACCCGCAGGCGCGCGAATTGAACTGCGTGCGCATTTTGCGTAGTTCTTGTACCGCCAGATAATTTACAATAGCGCCTATATAGCAGTTATTTTTATGCGCGGAGTAACAACTAGTAGATCATGCACAGCAGTACCGCAGATAGCTTCCTTGGATTTACTCCGAGGCTGATGTTTTTCATGACAAAGAACAGCGAAGCCGAACACAATTGTGCATGGGCTAGCGATATATTTATGGCACGATGCAGGCTAATTATTTTTTTGTTGAATTAGCCATGCTGGATTTGCGTATACATATCGCCTAGCACTGAATACGGTATGACGAACTTCACGAGGGTTAAGTGATAGAATCGACCATTATAGTGGTGTCAACTAAAATGTAACCACTTTAACAATGTGGGAGACTTGCAGGGCTGAGAGGGAACTTTTGATTTAGTGATCGTGTGCATCATCAAAGGTGACAATGATGCCAGGGGCCTATTGTGTCCGAACTTGTGAAGCCCTCGCAGGCGTACAGGGGTCCGCATCACTCCCACTTTCATTCAGAGTGAAAACGAGGCGCTCTGATGATGAAATCGGCTTTGAGCCCTCTTTGTGTGAGAGGCGGCAAAGGAGGGCTACAGTGTAGCCGCCTATATTGACTCCATTCATATTCCGGTTCTCCGAAGAAGCCACAAAGGTGGTCTCTGTGTTGCCCTCTATATCAATGTACTTCCTAAAAATTATGCGTCTGCGATCTTATTGACATTGCTGTTTTTTCTTGTGGACATTGACTTGCTACATTTCTTGGACGCGCCAGAATGAGAATTTATAGCATGATTCACGAGGCTATGTCACACACTGCAGGACGTGACACATTCGGACCTCTTTTGCAACAAGTCAGTGTGTCCGACAGATCTGGCGCATGCGAGACGATAGACTGCGATTTGTCTGTGCATCTGGTGGTATAGTATTCACGCAGAATGGACAAAGTGACGGTGCATGGTTGTTCACCCCATCTCCAACTCACGACACACTAAACCCGCTCTAGAAACAGAAGGGAGTAATGGTGAGGTTCGTTGTAGATGGCCCAACTCTTGTGGATGATTTTATAATGATAATAATACATTTTACAAATGTCATATGACGCTATCAATTTGTATGGTGAGTGGCTTTCACCGTGATACTCGGTGAAATTTTGTTTCTGAGTTCGCCGCATAAGACAGTGAGAATTATTCTTTGTAAGGATGAGGTTAAAGGGCTGAGTCGCACCCGATGTCAACATACTTGTATATGGGTACGACATCTGTATTGGGGAAGTCATGTCTCTGCAACGCAGCACCCCCTTACAGACAACACTTAATCAGATTACTTCAAATCAAATTACTTATTGAAAGCAGACATGAGATGGTTTACGCGGAACCATGTCAAAACTATAGGCTTTGTTTTGGAGGTACACTGGTAAGGAAACTAACAACAACAAGGCGAGTAATTTTTTTTTTTTTTTTTTTGCATCTCTCGTGAAAGTAATCATCTTGAAGCAATATATGGACAATGAAATAAGGAGGTGGCACGGAATTTCAGTGATGCACCATATTGCTATTACGCATTGGGACCGGGGACCTGGGTGAGAAATCTCTTCGTGCCCTCTGTACCACCCAGGTTCGTGAAACCTTTCTGTGCTACCCGGCATTTCGCGTGCCCAAAAACCACGTTTTAATTCCCCTCTCGTACGAAGCCTTAGGACATGCTTTGACATACGACATAGGTTGCTCTTCTACCTGACAACACAGACTTTGCATGGGTTACCCATGCAAACTCAACACCTGATGTCGTTTGTGTCATTGCTCATGCCTGCTCGCACATCATCGCCGTCACCCACTTGTAGAAAAAGTCTGTCGTCAAAAGAATGAATGAATGAATGGATAAAAAAAAAAAAAAAGTAAGACCGCGAGCTTGCGTCTGGTTTATCCAGTATGTTTGTCGTAAGTTCGTCTCAATGTCACGTGTTTCTGCGGCACCACCGTGGTCTCTATATGCGCGACAGATTTCTTCTTGACCTCATGACCAGTGATCATTGACGTCCTCCACAAACTCAGTGATAAGGTCTTCGGATAGCACATAGCCTCGTTTATAGCAAAATCCCCTGTTTCACCAACAGCCCCGTGGTCATTATTTGTGCCAGCTATCTTCTTGGATGTACCAGGCCTCCACATCAAGAACCTACTCGCCACAGTGATCCTCAACCACTAGGCTCGGGATCTGCCGAGAACGTTTCGGGCCCGGCTGCTAGCCTCCTGGTATTTTAGTCGCATTTGGTTCATGTGTGTGGTTGACGCACCTGCGTCTAGAAATCTGTCTGCCTTCAACAGGCTAGCTTATCGTTTTGTATGGGGGTGGTCAGTGGAATGGGTGTGTAGGATTCAAGATGAGGAAGCTCGTGATAATGGTGGGCTCGGTTTGCCATCAGTGGCAGAGAAATGCACTGCACTGCAAGAGATGCACTGCACTTCGTGTCCTTTTCAAGGTCATGTGCTCACCAGGGCATCTCGCGTGTGCCTTGGCACCCACTAGCTGTGCAGCTCAGTACGCACGGCTGGCACAGGATTCTCGTCGATCCAGTATCCAGTGGAAGCTTGCTCACGGTGTTCTTCCTGTGCGGTCGCGTCTTCCACGATTTAACATCTGCCGCTCTGATCGCTGTCCAGCATGAGACCGCCGAACACGCTTTTCTCCGGTGTCAGACGCTTAGTTGTGTTTGGGGCTGAGTCCGGAAAGTGTTCGATCTGCCTTCCATTAACTGGGCCACTGACAGGTTCATTGAACCTCTTCCTGTTTCTCAAGATGAGCGTAAAGAACTCGTGTTGCTAATCGCAGAGATAAATTTCAGCGCCTGAATCCGACGGTGTCGATTGGCTTTTGGGTCCCACATTGTGGAAGTGCAGGGCGCTTTCAGGCAATACGTGCAGGTCTTCGAGCACATATAGGGCGTGAGCAGAGCCTGTACGGAGCCGTGGAGTCTTCCCGACGGTGGATCTCTTCCTCGCGCCTGTTTAGCCTTGTCCAAGGCAAGTGGGAAATCAAGTTCTAGCTCTCGAGCTGGGACAGTACAAGCCACTGAAGCCACTCTTCCCTAGTTCTGGATTGTTCGCATGGTATGGCAGGTTCGCATGGTATGGCAGGTACGCATAGCAATTTGCTTTCGAGTGTAGTTGCTCTCTGGTTTCTAGGGCAGTGTTACCATACGTTTAAAGGGGCCTACCTCCATAGGTCCTCTAACTGATGACAATACACACACTGGAGATGATGACGAGCAAATATATTGACCACATAACAGTCATCACCGATGGCTCTACGACCTCGGACTGCTCATCTGCTGTATTTGTAATACCATCCCGATCGTCAGTGGCATCCATGAACAACTACAGCTCAGTGTGCGTATGGACTCCCAGGCCAAGAGGTAGCGTAGAAACAGCGTTCATTTACAAGTGAGGTGGAAGACGGCTGGCACAGAGCATTTCTCTCCTTAAGTAGCAGCCGAAGGTGTCACGTGACTGATCCTACGACAATAGTGTCGGCTTTCCGTGGGGGTTTCAAGCGCCGGGATTCTCCCTAATTCGAAAAGGGTCTGAGGCGTCAAGGTTTTCTCTAATGGACGTCCAAGGTCGAAGGTCGGCGAAGTGGTAGAGCTCCGAACGGCTCGGAATGGCATCCAGGTGCACTGGTACCCACGGTTCCCTCATCTTAAAGGGTTAGCCACCACCCTTGAAGTGTTTCGCCCAGAAGGTGACGACCAAGCAATTAGATACCCAGCTGTGTTGAATCATAAAAATAATATCTCCCTGCAGTTGATCCTAGGTTCTTATACACTGCACCTCATATACCACGGAAGCAGAAAGGCTTCGAACACGGCTAAGCAGGCTAAACAGGCTAAACAAAAAGCCCCTTACGCTGGAATCACTAAGATGCACTAGTGCTACCGAATATCGAGAAGCGCTCCGACACTTCATGAAATTCGTCACTAACACTGGGCTTCTTGGTTCCCTCTGGACAACTAAGGCTGCAAAGACCCACCGAGTTGAAAGCCAGCCCTGGTCATACTCAAACGCCCTCATTTCCTCACTTCGCACACCGTGGCAATGGGTTATACCGCACAAGGAGTGGTGAACCTCCTACATCATCATCATCATTTATTGTTGTGGTTGTAGTTGTGGTTCAAACTTGTGCCCTCACCTCAGCATTGTGTCTAATGTTGAGCCTGTTCTCATGTTGTCAACTGTATGACACATAGCAAAGAATGCAAAGGGCGTTAAGGGCACAAGTCATACGATGAGAAGTCAACGGTGGAATATGCATGTTGAAGTCAAACACTTGTAAGCATACATATGCCCCGTGTGCTTAATGTCTTTCTGTAACTCACACTACACTGTCCCACAAAGTGTATCTTGTTATGGACAGAGGCGAATGCGCTCCCACTTCGAAGATACATCTATGTTGAGACGAAAACTAACTTCTTATGATTGACTTTTATTATTAGAATTCCTTGTAGCACGTTATGAGTGTTGCCTGGCGATATAGGTAGCGCCTCCTTAGCTATGTATATGCGGTAAGGAAAACAGCCCCACCGTTCACTAACAGCCACACAAACACAGCACATCTACAAGACCTGTTTCTTTCACTTGCACTTTCACTTGCTTATCCGTTTCAGCGTAATACTTACGTTGCTTTCGAGACAGAAAGAAAAATAGTCTGTTTCGACCTTCTAGGTGGATTGTCAAAAGTGTTTGCTTCGGCGGACGCGGCCAAGGTTCTTTTAACACCAAAGCCTACGCCGTACGGTTACGATTGATGGACGATCGGCCAGGGACTACCAGATGATCGCCTGGAAGGCAGCCACAAGACAAACGACTTGTGTTCAAACGAATGCAAGTGGTGAGTAACAGTATATCTCGTAGGCTCTACTCCGAAAGACGTTTTTCATCCAGTTGCGTGGGCTTGTTTGTATAAACGCTCGTGACATTGAGCCCCCATATCTGGAGAATCGAATTCAGGAAGCTGATAACCTGCTGGCGACAGACAGCGTGGCATGCCAGAGCTAAACGACGTCTGCGCTATTGGTATTCATGGGCTGATCGCGGAAGTGCAGAGCAGTTTCGTTGAGAACGTCGCCGACAGCCGACCTCTGGTGACAACCTCCTCAAGTAGAGCGTGTTTCTTTCGTTGGCGGAACGAGGTGTTTCGCACTGGCGTGAAGAATTGCCGAACGGAGCTGGGGCGCACCCATTCGCAAACAAGGACCGATACGCACGTATACGCTTTTCTTGTGGTAAGCCAAGTTCTTCCTGACAAAGACTCACGAAATCTCGGTCGTGACATCATCCTTTCTCCTCCGACGCACTAGATATAGAATGTTGACTCAAGAACGATTTTAGGGAGCAGTGCGCAACAATCGGGCAACACTTTTTTACGCTGCGTTCAGCCATCATCTGTTGCACAGAGCGACTTCCCGGTGCACGCACTAGTGCCCAACGTTTCTCCCTCACGACGACTCGTTTACAGTGCTATGGTGTTGACTGAGTGGCTAAACAGCTCGCATGATCTGTCCACAAATTTATCACTGATGTACAAGACGGCAAACATAGTATCATTTTGTGAACTGTAACATGTTGGGGAAGAGAAGGCTCGCAAATCAAAAGGAATAATTGGTTGTAACAACCATTCATGAGTTCGGTTGAGCCGGGCACAACCACAGTACCCCGGAAGGATACGCAGTCAGGTTAACCAGCATGATCATAGGAGATTCTTGACGAGTTTGCAAA